>ARYC01008501.1:0-14776 GCA_000711775.1 Oxytricha trifallax
ATTATGTTTCATCGCCAGTTCCCTGAGTTGAAGATCTCTGCATAGACTGTTGCAAACATTTATAAACGAAACGGTATCTCTTACAAAGGTGTAAATCGTATCAAGAAGAGAGTGATTGATTTCACTCTGCCATTTTACAACAACAACTTAAATTATATTTATAATTAAATGCAGAGAGTCTAATAGAATAATATTAAGTTTATACATGCTGACGAGGCTGTGTTTACCTTCAACACTTTCATCTAGAAGTCTTGGTATAAGAGGCATAGTAATATAGAAGTATATGACTAGAAAGTCAAGGTATAAACGATGGCAATTCTTGGAGTAATTAGTGAAGATACTGGTTTAGAAACTTATGTTATTCATCCTCGCTCTATTAAGACAGAGCAGTATATAAAGTTCTTAGAACAGCTGGGAGAGAAGTACCCTGAATAAGAGATAATACTGTTTGTTGATAATCTTTCTGTTCATAAGACTAAAGAAACAAGGAAGAGTTATGAACAACTTAGAATAACGCCAGTGTTCAACGTACCTTACAGTCCATAGTTTAATGGAATTGAGTTCTACTGGGTATATTAAAAGGCCATTACAAGAAGCTGCTGCTCTACCACTTGATGCATGACCTACCTATTGATACAGTTGACTTTATTAAAAGCTCAGCGAAGAGAGGAGATAATTTATTGGCTTAAAAGTGTGCGAAAGAAGGGAGAGTGAATGTATATAAATAAGTTTTAGAGTTAAGTTAATGAATATATAAGTCACATTTAGAATTCTTTAGAGGGAGCTGGCTTCTCTTTCTTTTCTTCTATTTCTTGCTCCCCTCCTCCTAAGTTTCTTCTCTTGCTGCCAGCTCCTGCATCTATGTTCATCGACTCTGGAGGCTAAATATTTGAATGAAGTCTCTTGCTAACTTCATACTTTGTCTGCAACTTTCGCTCTCTGTGAAGCTTGCTCTATTCCTTCATCAAGAAGATGCCAGTTCCAGATTTTTCTAAAGAGTTAAGCTACAAATCTTACTAGAAATATAAGGGTGCTTCCGCAGCTCTGATAGCCAGCTCTCACTTATTTTGATCCCTTGTCTGTCCTTATCTTCTGAAGAGATGCTGTACCTTTTCTTATGAGATTCTTGAATAATTTCTTTCAAGTAATCACCTTATATTGTTGCAAGTATGCCAGAGAAATAGTTTCTTTCAGGAAGTTTATTTGACAACTGCTTCTTAGAAGGCAGGTACTGCGAAACCTCTGGGTCATTCATAGCATCATCATATAAGTTAGTCACAGAGATTTCTGGATAGTTTGGAATCTCTGCAAACTTCACATCTTAAGTTTTCAAAGCTTTCTTCTCTTCGCAGAGTATTGCTCTTAGAAATGAAATTTTAGTACCTTCCATCGTTGGCAGGAACAAACCAACTACATAATCAAGATTAGCTACTATGAGTTCATTACCTTGCTGGACCAGGTAGCGATGCAAATCCTCCTTGCTTCTAATCTTTGAATCAATTCTTGTGCTTGCAATCTTTTCATTGCATCATTCATTGACTCCATCTTGTTTACAGATCTAAGAAATGATTTTCAAATTTAAGTTTATTGATTTCAATTATATACCTCTGTAAAACTTACTATTAAATATGGGCATCCTATAGAAGGTCAACCTTTTAGCAGGATATGGAGAAGGTTTTGAGAACTTGTTTCAAACTTGAGAGATCGATATCAATTTCTACTGTTATAGTTCCATATTTTTAAATTTAAATTGGTACGTACTTAATTAGGAGCAGCTCCTAAAATGCTAGTACTTAATTAGGAGCTTTAATTAATGCTAGTACTTAATTAGGAGCACCCTAATTTTAATCATATAATGACAAAATACCTCCTAAAGCAGTACGTACTTAATTAGGAGTTGCTCCTAAATTGGTACGTGCTATAATCAACTTATTATTGAAAGTTAAAATGGTTACTTTATCACCCAGATTTAGAGCTATATCGTCTCTTAGCACTCATATTTGTTCTATAATACTCTAAAAACTTCCCTTGAAACTTGTAGGCTTGCAAAGCTCTCATATAAGCTCTCAGTTATAGAGGCAGTTTTATAATTTTAAATTCAAATTTAAATATGAGCGCTATCATTTTAAGAAAAACAACAGCACTTCCATAAAACTAAATGAGACTTACCTTTGGCAGCAATAAAAAATGTGATAACTGTGAGATGAATTCTCATAAGGAACTACCTGAGCTATCACTTGAGGTCTCTGTTATTAAAATAGAAATTAATAATAGAAAATAAATGGCAAACAAGTGTGTTGGAGACAGAGAGGAGGAGAAAGGTATTTATGAAATGCCTATACAAACTGAAGAAGCAGAAGTATACTTTTGTCAGTAGTGTGAGAGAGACTTCGCTCATAAATCTAGTTGGTATAGGCATATGAAAGAGCATAGAGAAGCCAAGCCAACTATATACTTAAAGCACGATAAAATCAACGGAAAGTATGAGTGCTTCGAGTGCCATAAGCAGTATGCTCATACAAGAGATTTAAGGAAGCATCTTTTAAAAGCTCACAAGAAAGATTTAGAGATTGAATAGCATGAAGATGAATTGAAGCTACTGAACAAAAGAAAAACAAGAGAATCTTCGAAACTTGTAGAGCTTGAACAAGCTAGTGAATCAGAATATGTGAGGAAATCACGCAACCTACTAGCATCCGAAATCACAAAGATCATGATTAAAATTCAATACAAAAAGATTCCTGTTCTTGCCTAAATTGACCTAGACACTTCACTTTAAAGCTACCTTATATTAGAAGAATCTTTTGATAAGAAAGTTATCAATGATCATCAGTATGCATACAAGGTGTATCCCTTCAACTATCTCTTAAGTGATGATAAATACTAGATGGAGTTTTACAAATGAGTATCAAGTACTCACTCAAGCAAAGTTCAAAGAGTGTAGATACTTAATAAAGTTAGATGCTGTTCTCTTTGCCAAGGATCATGTTGCTTTCAGACTCCCACTCTATGAAATGACCCTAAGAGATTTCATTACAGATCAAAGAAATCATAAGTAGCTTGGATAAATAGCAACTCAGACCATACAAGGTATAAAAGAGCTTCACAAGTTAAGGTTTGTTCACAGAGATTTGAAGCCAGAAAATATAATGATAAACTTCTCAACAGTAAGAGTAGCAATAATCGATTTCAATAGAGCCTAAAGAGTGGAAGTATCAAGGCTTGGAACTGTAATGGGAACTCAAGGGTACTATCCAGAAAGAGAAGACTGGAGAGATGGTGACTTTTAGTGGGATGTGTGGGCTTTAGCAGCAATAATAATAGAGTGAGATATGCCTCGAAACGATTACTACTCAACAAGGTGTGAGAAGGATGCTAAACAAAGAATAAAGCAATTTATTGACAGAACAAGAGTATCTAAATCATTGAAATCAATGGCAGAGTCAATAATAATAAAACCAAACTCAAGATCAGACATATCAATAGAGTAGATAGAGTTGTGGTTAAGTAAGATAAGCTTCAGACCTCTACCACATGATCCTAAAGTGCATTTTAAGTGATTAAATTAAATACATTTACTATAAATTTTACATTAAAACCTTTTAATAACCCCAACCTCTAACAAATTCCCTACAAATCAAAGCACTTATAAACCTCATTAAGGGGTTTTGGGGTTTTGAATGGTGAAACTGTAAATGGTAAATTCGTCTATGCCTCCGCCTTCTTCCTATCCTGCCCCCATACCTGCTGGGGTCCCCGCTAGTAGTACTGACTCAATTGCATCATCACAGGGAGTCGCTAGCAATAGTTACGTATTTCTTATCATCCTAGATTTGGTTAGTGTCTAAGGAAGGTTGCCATTTATAGCTGTTAGAATCATACTTTATTTAAGAATACAATACAACTTAAATCACTCCTATAATTTTGCAGCTTTTAATTATATAAGGCACCCCTATATATTATATATAAATATTGTTACCAAAAAGGTTTATAATAATTAATATACTAAATTAAATTAAATTCAAATTTTATAAAAGCAATCACCTTAATTACTAATTATTTAAATTTATATATTTAAATTATCAAGATCAAACATTAAATTGCATTTGAGTAAAGTGTATATTCTCAAATATAGCAATGAGGTAATGACTGAAATTAGTAGAAGCAATATTACATTCCTGCTTACTCTTGATCGCTCTTCATTTCTTCAAGGATGTCTAATAATATAATATAGGAATACATACATATGATTTGTAAGATTTTAAGGCTTTTTTTATTAACTATTTCACTGCTCATTGTAATCAATGATTTACTTTATTAATGAAAATTTTTTAAACATCTATAAACTTTGAGATATGAGTATATGAATTGCTAAGTTAAGAGCTTTGGTAAAGATAAGTTGATTTAGATAGTGTACGCAAAAGAGAGATTGTGAAATGAAGCTATTAATTTCAAGAAATTTATCAGTGAGATACTTGAAATTGTCTAGCAATTTATTAAATTTGTTGATTTAATTATATTAAATTATTACTATAAATATAAATAGTAATTTTAATTGTCAGAGTACAACGTATTGATTTATTTTGGTTAAATTTTAGAATAAATTTAATTTAATTAATGAATTTACTTTCAATATTTGAGCTAGGTAGAAATAATTTTATTAAATTTTTCGAAATTCACTACTCTTCTTTGGGAAATCAACTCATTTTTCCATAGATGCTGTGAAGCTTTAAGGGGCTCTAATCAATTTAATTAGATGATTTTATAAATCAATAATTGATTTAAATTAGTTAATTTTTAATTAAAAACAAACATATTTAAATTACTTTCTTCTAAATCATATGGTATGAGTAAATTCAGAATCATAATTAGAATTTACCAAAAAATTGTCTTTATTTTGTTGAAAAATATTGTCTATTTTTAAATAATTTTCTTTGTTGTTCTCATAAATTATAGAAAAATCATATTTACTTGAATTAGGTGTAGTTGCTAATATCAAATAATCATAACAATATACTATGCAAGTCAAATATTTGATATTTAATATATTGTATAGTTTAATTAACTTAAATTCATTATAAAACACAATTTTCTTTAATTTACGATCCAGCAAAACTATTGAAATATCGTCTGTTTAACTTTAATCTCAAAAGAAGTTATATCAAGTTTATTGCCTTTATTTTTATCACACTTTCACTTATATCTATATATGCTTATACCTATAGCACAAGTATTTTTAAAATTATAAAATTTTAAATTTATCTTTAAATAATAATTTTATCATAATTTAAAAGATGAAGGAGTGTGGATTATAGATTCTATTGCTATTTATTTTGTACTCTTTAATATAAACTTTTATAAAAAAAACTTAAAATGCATTTTGATATGATCTTTATTTCAGATTTTTTAATATAAATTTTAGATTATATGGTTGAAAATGGAAATGTCAAATTAGGATATGTGTTGAAAATAACAATATATACTTAATTAAATGACCGAGAAATTCCATTCATTTAATTAATTCTTAAAATTAAATTAAAAATCAAAAGATGACTTTTAAATTGTCAAGTTTTGTCTGTCAAAATAGATATATTTTGGAAAATCAAATCAAATCACTATGCAATTAAAATATAGACAGTAGATAATAGAAAAAGTTATTCTTACAATTATTCCTTGAGTTATTTAATTGTGCTTTATTAAACTCTTTTCTTTATTTATTTATGATGCTAATTATACATATTTTTATTATAGTAATTTCCTATTCTTATATATATATATATATTATCAGGAAAAAAAGGCAAGAATCAATCATTTAATTTGTTGAATTTATGTCAAATTAATTCTTAAAAATAGCATTTTACTTGATCTTCTCAAATATGTATCTGGAAAATTAAAAGTAAGATTAGATTTATTTTTTTTAACATTTAAAAATATATGTGTACTATATTAATTATCATCTTTATATTAATCTTTGAATGTTGTTATATATTTATTGATACTTAAACAAACGTTGCAACTAGAAGAGATGTAGATAATTATTCTATTTTTACTTTCAAAGATATCACTAAGCATTTCTTCCTACTCATTCAAGCATAAATACAACTGTAATTAATTGCATTTATTTTAATTGTATCTTTAGCAGTAATGATTTATTTTAATGTACTTGTAAGTTTTTGATAAAATAATGGTAGACAAGATAAGATCGTTAATTATTTACAAATTCACACCATTTTTGATAAAACAAAATACATAAAATTAGAGGATATCGATAAATAGAGTTACAGTTAAAAAGATTAGCTTTCAAAACTCCAAAAGAAAACAACAATAAAATCCTTAAAGAATGTCACTTACCATTAGTCAAAAGGAATCATTGAATAATTAGTTTTGAAAAAGAAAAAGAAAACACTAACTAGGACAAATTCATTATATCCAAAAAGGCCAAGGACTAAGTGCAACAGAGTAAACAATACCTCGAGGAAAAAATAAAATTATTTATAACAAAAAATGTGATAGACACAATGATGGCCATTAGTTAAGAGAAGACGGTATTCAGTTATGTTACGGGCCATTATTGTAACATTCACAAAACTTTTGTAAATATCCTGCACAAGAAAAACTGAAATCTAATAAACTAAGTAGGAGGCCCCAAAAGGTTTTAATTGGTAGTGAGGAACCACAGATTAATTTACCTAAACAAAAAGACCTAAATAGAGGTAATAGTTAATATGATATGGTTAAATGACAGAATAAGAGGACAGGGGAGACAAACAGATACTATCAAATAGTCAAGAAGTTATTCAAAATAACAGGAAGTTTAAAAAAACAACTTATAAAACAGCTAAAGTTGACATCTTACAGAAAAACAGGAAGCTGAATATTCAGAATCATAAAAGATATGCTTTGAATGGAAATTGCTAAGAAAATAAGAGAATTATAATAGAGTTCAAGTCGAAATCTACAGACGTAGTAGAAAATGATTGATCAAAAGAAAAGGTGGAGATCGAAAACGAGCCAAGGAAAGAGGAGGAGAAGATTCAGAATAAAAACCTAAATAAGGAAGAGGAAACAGTAGAGGATAAAGAGAAGTGATTCAGAGTTTAGTAATGAATTACAGATTTTGCATTTTGTGATTTAATTACCTACAGTTGTTATCTATCTATTTATCTAATTCACTTATAATAGTGAAAAAGAGTAAAAACTTCTTCATAAAACCCAATGTTTCGATTAAGATAATAGATAGAGAATTGAGAACAATTTATTTAAATTAAAGTATGATGGATTTAAATTGATAGTATATAGTTTAGAGTAAACACATCATGATTTTTTTTATTAGAACAATAAATTAGAGCAAATGGTTTTAATAATTAGCCAAAACCTACATAATTTGCACCATTGAATTCTTTCTCTATTTTTACTTTTAATTAACTCCTAATCATCGTTCTCAAGTGACTACCGGGAATTATTTAATTATTATTTTTATTAAAAGATATTAATATCTCTTTAATTGCATTTTATTTAATATTTAAAATAGAAAATAAAACAGAATGCAGTACAAATAAGTCAAGTCATCAAGGAATATCTCGAAATGTTAACAAAAATAATATATTAAGTATATAAATATCTCTAAATGACATTCAACATTGATTTAATAAAAAGATGTTTAATTGGTTTGATAAGGTGACCGTCAAAATTAGACTTCAATATTATTAATTCTGATAATTGTTATAATTTCTAATTGTTGCTTTTTTATAAATAAATTTACAAATACTACGATTAAAGAGTATGAAATTAAAAAGCAACTGAGATTTTAACTAGAATAAATGACTATTAAATATATTTAACTCTTATTAAATTTCATTTTTAATACTTTTCTCTCTATATATGCTGCTTAATTACCACAATATATCCTCGCTTAAGAAGAGCCGTTTCTTCCTCTTCAATTAAATTATCAACCTTGATCCTTCACCGGTTCCTGTCCTATGCTATTTGACCACTTTCTGTCTCCATCATTCATGAAAAATTAAAGAGGCTTTTCGATATTCTATACAGCCAGTCCTGCCTACTTAAGGAGATTTATGAAACTATAGACAGCATCCTTAGCTCGGAAAACACAAAGAAGCATGCCAGATATCTGCTAGAACAAATTGAAAATAAAGTGATGGCGAGGAAACTCTTCTAGCGAATAAACAGCAAGAAGAATTAGAGAGAAACAATAGAGGACATTAACGATGATTAGATTATAGCCAATTTGACAAGATGACTTTGTTTTAGCTATTCTACATCTAAAGATGATGGGATGACCTTAGACATTGATACTTTAATACTCTAACCTGTTATAATAACTAACGATGCTCATTCAAGCATTTTAAATACTTGGTAGTTCAACGATTTTTTTGGCCAGAGAGAGGTTCTGCGGCGGCTAAGGACTAACTATATATGGCCAGGGTGCTAAAATAAAAAACGTCTAAAAATCAGAGGAATTCCTTAAGAGCCAAGTCGAATCAGCTATTGGATATTCCTATTAGTCTATGTAGAAATTGTTTAGAAATATGTGGAAAATCATTTTAGGCAGGCTGAGCTATCTGACGAAGAGTTGATAGTCAAAAGACCTCCCAATTTAAATATACGATGTTTATTAAAACTTTATGGTATGATACCTTTTTCTATTACATTTTATTAATTTAGGGATTGATCAATAATATTTTCTGTATATCTTTATGATTAGAGGGGGTGACATACTATGAAAAGACAAGTCAAAGAGTTGTATGATTCACTATCAAATGGTGAGTGTAGGGTAGGAATGACTAATGGTACTTTGGTACAAAGATAGGATTTAATAGAAATCTTACAAACAAAGACAAGATCAGATCCAAATAAATCTACCAAGATTAAATTGTTATCAACAAATAAATGAAGGATTGCTGGATGATTTCAAAGAGAGGATACAACCCAGAGCTTTTGATGTTCTCTAATTATGCCCTTGATTTCAAAGATTTAGTTAAACTCCTCGCCAAGTATACCGCTCTTCAAGTCGCTACCAGATGATATAAAAAATAAAACATTATTAAAATGGAGGAGACAAATACTAAATGAAATTGAGAATGTTTAAATTAAGGAAGGTTATTCATCCTACAAATGAAACTAAGATAGCATCATAAATTATAAGACCAAGATAAAACAGGGAAAACATGAAAATTTTTATTATGCAAATCTTTGCATTTAATATTCCATAACTTTAAACCAATAAAAATTACTTAGTGTAATTTTCATCATTATAATTCACTTTATTGCTCTATTTAAATCTTTCAAACAACACCTATTTTCTTTTTTTATTTTTTAATATTAATTATAAGAACAAATTAACTATTTTGATTAAATTTAATTTGGTAAAATGTTTAATTGTGTAAGATGATTATACTTGTCAATTATATAAGCATGTGAAATTAAAAGTAAAACAGTAAATATAAATATTTAATGAATAATTTTAATTTGAATAATTAAGATGTTAAATTAGTTTAATTTAAATATATTCAATATTTGTTTTAATATTTTGTATCTTTACGTTTTAATAAAAATTAAAAAGTATAACATTACCGACAAAAGAAAATTAACAAACTACCAAATTTTTAATGTGAAAATCTAAATTTTTAATGACATTAATCATTTAGTTAAGGTGTAATTAAAATTTTGTAGAAAAATTAGTGAAACTTAATTTTGATTATATACAATACTTATCCCTAATTTTCACAATAAATTAAAATATATAGATAATGATCATTTTTATGATAATTTTTAAATAATTTAATTATTTATTCATTATTAATAAACATTAAGAGAAAATTATTATTTTTATTCATTGTTCACCTTTTCCTATATAAGGTGAGAAAAAAATATTTTTTATTTAAATTAAAGTGTTACCTCAAAACTAACTTTATACTTTTAGTTAAGTAGTAAATAAATGTTTTCTTTTACTTACCCCAGCAGGGTCCTTTTATTATTCATCTAAAAAAGTATATTATTTGAATAAATTTCATAGATTATAAATAAATCATTAAGAATAGTTTAACTGATAAAGATATTTTTTATTTTTTTAGATTTTTCACTAAATCCATCTGCTCTAAATAATGGGTTTAAGCCTTGAATGGGGCCCCAGTTATTCTTATTAACCGTTTCTACTCAAACTCAAGTAGCCGTTAATCAACATGATACCATCCTCAATTATAAATAGGAACATATAGTCGTGATAAACATTAAGAGAACTGAAGAAGGTCTTCATCATCTAGATAATGCTATTAATGATGTGTTCTCTTAGTGTGATATTCTCCAAATGGCAAGTCATTTTGGGTCCTAGCGTCAACTAGATCATCGTAGGCTCTTCCTCTAGATTTTTCTTTTTCTCCAGCAGTAGCTCGGAAGGCGACTTCTATTCTAATGACGAGGTCATTAGAGGTTCTAGGTCGTCTTGCATGAAGGGTTAAGCTTATGTCATGGATTGTTTCTACAACAGTAGTTAAGAATATATTATAGGAATGATTAAAGATAAATTTTGGGCTTTCTATTTAGTCAGTTGTTCTTTAGACTGATTCTGATAAGGTTGGAGTCCAAACCCCAAGGCTAGCTGATATTTGTACCTGGTAAAACCTGGAATATTCCAGAGTTCTGTTGTGTATGTAACTGGTTAAAAAGCACGGAATAATATGATGTTAAATTTGCCAACAATATACGTGACGAGATTTGGAAATACGGAGTTTATACATTTAAGAAAGAATGGACATTTGTTTGAGTAACATTCATGTCTCTTAAAATCTTCAAAAAATATTTAATATTTTCAATCTTCATGCATCAATTCTTTAAGATCTTCTAATTTCACACATTAATTATTAGAATGGTGTTATATATGCAGTAAGAATTAATGAATAAGTATAATTTTTGAAATTATAAAGTTTAGTCACCATTCGGGGGTATTTTCTCTAATACTTACCTCATTTATAATTAACTTTATAAATATACTAAATTTTATCCTAAATTGATTAGTGTAACGACATAATATTAAGCGAGGATTCAAGATGATTAATAGGGAAGGGGAGTTCATAACAAGTGAAGGCAGATTCAGTGAACTAATTGAAGAAATCCCGGAAAAGAGTGATTCCTCTTCACCAAGAAAATAAAGCATTAGCTAAAAGGTAAGAGGAAGATGCAATTAGCGGGAACACTGATGATGCTGAGAAAAAAACTAGAGTGAGCCAAGGAGCTATAAAAAAAACAATAGACAACTAGGAGGACGTTGGACAGCAAAAGATAGGTAAAAGAAATTGATAAAAAAGAAATATTCGCTGGGAGTCTCAACTGAAAACATGCTCATAAAATCATAAGAATTGATTTCTACAGAATTATATTTCAGGTAATTATCGCAATTATTGTTTTCGTATTTTTTATGTTACATTAAAGTATATTACAACTTTTACTTTACTAAATTTTATTCAAACATTTTTTAACTTTTTTAAATCGAATTCTTTAATCTCAATAATAAATTTTCGTTATCATAGAAGAATAAGGATCTATCCTGAATATTTTTGCAATTTGAGGTCCCTTTTTGAATCCTTGTTAATTACTTGAGGGATATTAAAAAAAGAAAGAATTATGCTCTAATTCCTCATAGAATATACTTAATCAATCAAGAATTTTTCAACATTTAGTAAGAATATTTGGCTATGGATCAAACACGCCCCCCCCATAATGTATATTTTTCTTTTTTTAGTCTGATAGAGTTTTTGACGCTGAGTAATAGTAGCAAATGAACTACTCGTGTGCGATCAATAGTTTTCGAGATATAGCCCCATATAAGTTCACATTTTATATATAAAAATATAGTAAAAATTATAAAAATATTTCCAATTTTTCATAAAAATCTAATTTTTGCTTAAAATAATAATTTTTAGAATTTAATGAAAATTTAAATAATTTATTTAATTTATCAAAATAATATCATAATAAATTATTTGGACGTTAATTTTATTGCCATATTGTAAAATAATTTATTATGATATTATTTTGATAAATTAAATAAATTCTTTAAATTTTCATTAAATCCTCTGGTATTTTAAGCAAAAATTAGATTTTTATGAAAAATTGGAAATATTTTTCTAATTTTCACTATATTTTTATATATAAAATGTGAACTTATATGGGGCCATATCTCGAAAACTATTGATCGCACACTAGTAGTTCATTAGCTACTATTACTCAGCGTCAAAAACTCTATCAGAATACAAAAAGAAAAATATACATTATGGGGGGGGCGTGTTTGATCCCATAGCCGAATATTTTAAAGGATGTTTGAAAATTTAAGAATATCATCAATTCAATTATATAAGGGACAGCATTTAAATAATTTTCACTCGAGATTATAATATAAAGGTTTGGCAAATATGAAAATTAAATTAGAAAATTTAAAATAAAACAAAATGGATAGTTAAAATCAATAATACTCAAACTTAAAGATCAGACTTTTAGAATAATAATATTCTTGAAGTTTATGAACTTGATGACTAGAGTTTGATGGTGACATACCTTATGTGTGCTTCGTAAGAGAGGTCAGGAAGAAAACAACCATCTTTATTATTATAATATATAAATTTTCGCTAATTTTAGAAATAGAATTATTTAAAGAATTCATTATTGTAGGAATACATTTGATTTGGGAAAATAATTTATAATTCAAATATTAAACCAATGCTGTTATTTAAAAGATTTGGGTGACGATAAATATTTATTAAGATAGATAAAATTATTATATTAATTTGGTAGCTTTAGTAATTTAGTAGAGGGAGTAGTAGTAGTAGTAGTAGTAGTAGTATAGTAGTAGTAGTAGTAGTAGTATAGTAGTAGTAGTAGTAGTGTAGTAGTAGTAGTAGTAGTAGTAGTAGTAGTAGTAGAGGCTATTCTACTAAAGCTACCAAAATGACGAATTGCATATTTAATTATTAAAAACTGCTACCCCTCTATAATATTACTTAAGAATCCTTTAGAAAGTCACAAATCCAACATATGAACCTACTGCTCCTTAATACTAATGCCCCGCTCAGCCAGCAAGACGACCCATAGTTGTTGGATGAACCATCAGAGGATCTACTGCTCGATAATCTTGAGTTCGACGATACCCTGCTCACCAAGACATCTTTCCAACAGCGCCTTGGCAATCTCTTGAGCAACATATAGACAGCGAATAGAAGCCGGGGAGCACTCTGACGAGTGGTTAGCAGTATTCTTGGCTCGCGCTCCATGTTCTCTTATTCGACATTAGTGGACGAGACCTTGAATGGGGTTTGTAGTTTTGAGAAGGAAGATGGAGAGCGCCATATTGGAGGGTCTCACGATGATTCGACACATTACCAAACCATGGGAAATATCTTGGATCCCACCACGGATGTCTCAGCACCTCTATTAAGGTAAGATTCGAGCCTTAGTTGCTAACATCATATGTAGGGAAGGAGCACAACGTAACCTATTACCCAAGCTAAACGATCAGGGGGCGAGTCCCAGCAATTATCTCAAGAACGCCTGCTGTCCAGATACCGTTGGCTCAGAGCCGCTAAGCCATTTAAGCCAATGAATGTCTGGATGGGAGTCATATATTGAGCAATAGCTGAGCCCCACTAATCACTAAGAAAACAAACAATAAACATTTAAAGAAGCAATGGCAACAAAGTCTTAACTCTCACATTTGCTGCCTTAGTTGCCTGCACCTATTAAACAATAAAACTAAAATTATGACTATCTGAGTGGACTATATACAAAACAAGACAATGAAAAAAAAAGATTGGATAGGTCCCTGTAGAGAGCGATCAACACCCTATTCAAGTATGAACAAGGCGAATACTACACGAAGGCAAACTAGAGCGACGCCATAGCAAGTGTGATGAAGACCGTCGCATTCAGTAGTGCTTCCCTCACCAGTCAGATCAATAGCGAAGGCCATCATTGCGTCCCAGTCTTCCGAAGGATGCGAGCATTCCAGCAGAAGCCATTCAAGAACCACACCACCTGCTGTCGATTGAAGGAGGAGCCCAGCTAGTTTCTAGGCGTGGCAACGTAAATACTCAACCAAGTCTCGGCAGTAATAGCGAAGCATTCTACAGTGGTCCCCTCACGATTTCTACTGGCATCCTATGAGAGCTATGTGTAAACTTGGAAGCCCCGACTCCGCACTCTGAAGCTGGTGGATAAGGCCAGAAAGATTTACTAAGGCGCTACGACTCGACCTTAAAGTATTCAAAACAGAATGCGAGATTATGAGGCTACGAAGCAGCTTTATGTCGGCTATGGCGTGCTATCGAACTAAACTAAGAAGCGCTCAAGCTAATATCTTGGTTCCAGGAAACTTAACTCTGTCACTAAATAAGAATAGAATGGATCTTCAATGTAGATTTGTCACCGAGATGCTTTAGATAGCATTCAGCCTTCGACGTAAATCTTAGAGATTTCCCAAGAGCCCGAGCTCGAAAACGGTCCTGCAACAACTTGTTCAAGTGATTTACTTATCGCATTAGAGGACGAGTAGCTCGTGTATGCCAAACACTTAAGCTACATCCTCATTGAGACGAATCGATTGCGAGTGAGCCTTACCAAGTTGGCAAAGAATCATATTGCTTTCACTAAAGTGGGAGACGCAGAGAATCCTTGGAAGCTCCAATTGGCTTCGATTGTTCAGGGTCTGGTGAAGGAGTGGAGGCAACTGCTCAAGTACAAAAAGCAAGACAGCTGCCAAACGATATTC
>ARYC01008503.1:0-37889 GCA_000711775.1 Oxytricha trifallax
CTAAAAGAAAATCTAATACTCTTGAGTCATAAAGAGAGCAGCAAGAGAGACTCAAGAGACAGAAGCGATATGAATCGATGAACCAGCCAGCTGGTAATACAATTTTAGCATGCTTCTAAGCGAAGGCTATGAATATACCTGCATTAAATGCAGTTGTTCTCAGCACTTGTATTGAAAACTACTTGAATATAAACGTGCCTGCAAAAGCAAAGCTCATAGTAGTTGATGAGTATGCATACAAGGTGTATCCATTCAGTTATCTTATTAAGAACCAACAGTATTAGAACGAGTTTGCAAATGAATACATGGTACATAAAGAGGCCTAAAGAAAAGACTGCAAGAATTTGCTTAAGCTAAATGGAGTTATTTTAAGTTATGGTTTCATCGCATTAAGGCTAAAGAAATATGAGATGACTCTGAGAGACTACCTCTATCACAATAGATATCCTGATGATTTAAACGATATACTCTCAGATATGATCCAGGGTGTTAAGGAGTTGCATGAACTTGGATATGTTCATAGAGATTTGAAGCCTGAAAACTTTATGCTAAATCTCTGCCCTTTAGTAGTAGTGGTTATCGATTTTTCAATAGAGCTTTAAGATAGGAGATTGTCACTTTAGCACAGGTACTTGGTACTCCAGATTACATCCCAATAAGAGAGAAGTGGACTAATGGTTCTGCTTAATGGGATGTGTTAGCAGTAGCAGCAATAATATTAGAATGTGACATGGAATGTATGTCTTACTTTGGTACAAGCATGAAAAATAATCAATAAGTTTGCTCACAAACATATAAAGTAAGAAGATGTCTGCGATGAAATAAAAATCATAGTAGAGATGATAATCGTGAGAGCTCCTTCATATCCTAGATAATCGTTAGATGACATACTTGGCCCATTATAGAGAGCAAGATTCAAGAGATACAACAAAGATAAGCAGATTAAATTTGTTTGAATTAAGTACTCTAATACTCATTAAATATTCATTAAATTCACATAAAACCTGCGTTTTCTCTACTAACCCCAATAAGACCCCAACTATACCCTACAAATTCAACGCTAGCACAAATTAATACAAACGACGACATAGCTAAGGGTTTGAGGGTTCGTTGAATCGCAGAAAATAGTGGAGTGTAAGGTAGCGTTGTCAAATCAGCTCTGCGTATTCTAAGTTGTTCATAACTCTTCCTTGTATCTATAGTCTTATGAACAGAAAGCTTATCAACGAATAGTATAATCTCTTATTCAGGGTACTTCTCTCTCAGCTGCTCTAAGAAATTAATATACTGCTCTGTTTAAATTGAGCGAAGATGAATAACATAGGTTTTTAAACCAGCATCCTCGCTAATACCTCCAATAATTGCCATTGCTTATACCTTGACCTTTTAGTCATATACTTCTATATTACTATGCCTCTTATTCCAAGACTTCTAGATGAAAGTGTTGAAGGTAAACACACCCTCGTCAGCGTGAATAAACTTAATATTATTCTATTAGGCTCTCTGCATTTAATTATAAATATAATTTATAAGTTGTTGTTGTAAAATGGGAGAGTAAAATCAATTACTCTCTTGATACGATTTACAACTTTGTAAGAGATACCGTTTCGTTTATAAATGTTTGCAGCAGATTATGGAGAGATCTTCAACTCAGGGAACTGGCGGTAAAACATAATAGCTCATTAGTCGAGAGAGAAGTGAGCCCAATACTTCAAATTTTTTTCATTAAAAAGAAAGTCAATATGCTTCTATAGAAACTTTGACTTCTCTTAGACTAAGAATTCAGCTATTATTGCTTTAATTACACAGCTTTCAAGCAGTGAGAACGAACAGTTGAGGGACTACGCTTTAAGAGCAGTGCAATAGACTTATAGTTCAGTACTGGTTTGAGTTATTCACTATACATTTCGCCTCCATAACGCAGTTTAAACACTAAATCTATATACTCTTCATCATAAATAGACCCCAAAAGCTTTTAATTTTTGTCTCGCATTCAATTAATAACCCCAACCCCTAACAAATTCCCTACAAATCAAAGCACTTATAAACCTCATTAAGGGGTTTTGGGGTTTTGAGTATAGTTCGTAAACACGTAAGTAAATAACAACATCATAATTTTTCTTAAATTCCAATTGAGTTTTCCCCTAAATTAATGTATAATTAAAATTATTTATAGGGTACTTCCTACACTAAATATGCCATCGCCTACTTAACAAAGATAGAAAGTAGTGTGAACAGCATAAGAACTGGCATTCAGTTAAGTCTCCCAATTTACGACACTGTGGCTAAGGATAAGAAATATAAAGGCTTTGAAGTTTCAGTTATTTTAAGTGGTTGACCCATATACTCAAGGTATCATCATGATTGTTGAAATTTGTGGAAAAAAATGAAGAGGAAGTTGATGAATGGTATGGTATTCAAACAAGAATCACAGAGATCTTCCAATTATAAATTTAATCGCTTGTCAACTGTTCACTAAGTTAGAAAAATGAGACATGCCGGCATTAACTATTATTTCTGGGGAAAAAATGGACGTTGCCACAGGCAAGATTAGAGTTGATGAGATTAAAGATATCCATGTGGTCAATAATCCAGCTAAGATGGGAGAGGGTATGGTCATGAATATTTAGAACGAGAGAAAGAAGAATCTCATTTCTGATCTTTGGTAATCATGTTATAAGAATGTTTTTATTAAAATTAGAGTATTATATTTTTATTTAACAATCAGTTTATTTAATTAAATACTACATATGTGCGTATCAAATTAGTTTCAGTTTTAAATAAATAAGTTTTCCTTTTGTATTAAAGAATCTCAATTTTACATATTTCTTATGTATTTTATCAATATTAGATATATAATCTTCTAATTAATTAAAATAATTTAATTTTTTAAAAAATAATTCAAATTTTGATAAACCCCAAAACCCCATAGAGTTATAATAAGTCTTAATTAGAGAATTTGATAAATTGATACAGATTTAGTACTATATTATTTAAAAAAAATTATGAGATTGTATAAAGTTTAGATAGATGTTATAGCTAATATTCAGAATTTTGAATAAGTATAATACTATTATTATCTTTAATTTTTTCTAAAAAACTTGACTTAATATCTGTAATGAGAAATTTCAATAAACTACCTAATAATTGTGCTGGTGATCCTATTGATAAATATAATCCTAATGATTATTTTTTGATGATTATCGTTTACAAACTATGGGTAAGTTTGACTGATAGTTAATAGAGACAATTATATTCTCTTTAATAAAAAAATTATTTTTTTTCTCAAAAACTCTAACAAAATTTAATTTCTTACTAATATAATGCTAAATTTTTCGTCTATATTTTTCTATTAGATATTCTATTAACTATCCAATCAAAGATTTTATCGAAATCTCTCCATTTAAGATAGCGAAACTCTATATATTATAAAGTAATGTCTATTTAACTAATAATTTTATTGATTGTAATTTTAACATCTCACAAGCGAAATTTATTTAAGAATTCTAAAATCTTTAAGATAATATACTCTATAATTATATGAAATATTTTTCTAAGTTAATATACATTTTTATAAACTTCTCAAATTAGCTCGATGAGTATTTTAGAGCGCTATGTTTTCTTAAATTATTTGAAAATTCTAGTTTTTATTTTTATGATATTTGTTCTGTGAAATTAATTAAAGTAAAGTTTTATTTCTATAAAGTTAGTAATTTCTTTAATAATTGTATTAATTTTAAAGCTTTATTCTACTTATAAATTACAGATTAAAAAATTATCCAAATTACAAAATTATTTTTACATATTATCATAAATTAACTATTACAAATAAAATGAAATCATTTAAACCTAAAACAAAATATATTTATCCAAATTGTTATACTATAAAAATGATTAATTTTAGGTAGAAATTATATCTCTTAAGTTTAAAAAGAAAAAATCTACATGAATTTTGATTAATCTTTTAGTTTATTCTCAAATATTATCATCATTTAATTTAATTATTTTAATCCTTTTTTCTATGATAAAATTAAAAGTAAAACTATCGTTTAGGCATATTTTGAAAATTGAATCTAAAAGTTAAGGAAGGTAAACTTTATCACTTAACTTGTTATTTAGGGCAGATCTGATATTTTTTTGGAAAATTTGTACATTTACTATGGTGAAAATTTAACCATCTACTGGTTAAAAAATCACCTTTGATAATAATCATAAATATTCTGAAAAATTTAACACAAATAAATGAAAGACTTTTTGTACATTGTGAACTAGAATGTTACAACGGTTAACTTGCAGCAGAAATGCATATGAAATTTTAAAAATATCTCTTTAACTTTTCTTCATTATATTTTTATATTGATTAGTTGCAAGTTTACATAAAAATGATTTATTAAATAAGATCATATTACTTGTTAGACTTTGTTAGAATTTAATGATATCTTACAAAAATTAGTTTTAATTTCTAAAAGTATAAAGTATTAGTTTAATACATTAATTTGTTATATTTTTTAGACTTTGTTAGAGTTTGTTAGAGTTTAGTCTTAATTTATAATTTTAATTAAATTTTTTTAAAGAGTTAAACCTTATAACAATTAAAAGATAGCATGGAGAATATTAATTAACAAAATTCAAACTAAACTTGAAAAATATACTATTTTAATTCAAATCAAATGCCAAAGGCAATAATTAGATATAAATGATAGATTTCATGAGTAAAGGTTCATTCATAATGACAATCTTTATGATGAATATAACAACTCTAAATTAGAAGGATTGATAGGTCTTGATAAATTTGAAATTGAATATTTGATATTGAAAACTCTAACAAACTCTCACAGAATGGAGTTTAAATATCTTTACATTCTCAGACATCCTGCAAACTTTAAATCTAGAAAGCTTATACGAGGACTATGTTTTAGATAAAATTGGCACTTGTTTTCAGATTTAAGGAATGCCAAGAACTATGCATAAATTTACTGCTGAGTTGATCTCTTAACTCTCAGTAATTGATGTAAATTTCATAAGACATACAAAAAAAGCAAAATCTAAAGTAGGAATATTAAAGTAATCAAGCAATATGGTTAGAGATAATAAATATCCCCAAAACCCTTTCAGTAGTTTGATTGAGTTTTTGATTGATAAAAGTAGACTATTAATACATACTTTATTAGGGTTTTTATAGGGTTTATGTAGGGGTTTTATTTTTAAATATTAGTAATTTAAGTGAGTATAACAAGCGAGTTTTTAAAATATTTCACACAAACATAAGATTAGAGTAATGTGGCAGTTCTTTGAATTTTATCTTTTAAATTTGATGTTTGATTGTTTCTATAGTTTATTAATTCTCATAGCTTAGCTTGATAATAGTTGAGTATGCAAGTTCTCTGAGACCTACACTTATTTTATTTTTATCTTGATATTGTTTGATTCTCTGCTTAGAATCTCTCTCACCTCTGCTAAAGTAATCGTTTCTTGGCATGTCGCTCTCTATTATTATTACTGCTAGAGGCCATATATCCCATTAAGAATCTCCATCTATCCAATCCTCTCTCTCTGGGAAATATCCAGGAGAGCCGTATACATTTCCTTATGTAGAGGCTTGCACTCTTTGAGCTCTGTTGAAGTCAATAATATAAACTCTAAGAGGCTGAAAGTTCATCATGATGTTCTCTGGCTTTAAGTCTCTATGAACATAACCTAGCTTGTGAAGCTCTTCAATCCCTTCCACTATCTGCTATACTATCTAGCTAATTTATCTCTGACATCTATTGTCAGATAAGAATTCTCTGTAAGTCTTTTCTAATAATGGAAGCCTGAAGGTTACATGATCTTTACCAAATAAAATAGCATCAAGCTAGATGATATGCCTGCACTCATTTAACTTTGCCTTTTAAAGGGCATAATCCTCATTTGCAAATTCCATTTGGAACTTGTTATCAACAAGGAAGTAATTGAATGGATATATCTTGTAAGCACATTAGTCATCAGTAATGACTCTCTTCTCTATTTTTTCTTCAAGAGTGAGGCAGCTTTCTAGGCAAGAATCTAAGTCGATAATTTTTAATATGGGAATCTTCATTGCCTCTATTTTAACCATGATTTTATTGATCTCAGAGACTGGAAAGTTCTTGACTGCTTTCTTCATTTTAACTTACTTCTAGACTTCAACTCTAAGAGACTCCACTGGGTTTCTTGATCTTCTCTTTTAGAGGAATCTATTCCCTGTAGGTTCATGAATAAAGACAAAACTTTAATTTTGCTTTTTCTTTAAGTGCACTTTGAGGTCTCGAATATGATAATATGGCTTCTCACAGAACTCACAGGCATACTTCCCATCTTTCTTTAATGCTTTAGATATAATCTTGGCATATCGTTGTGTATATCTCTCAAGTGTCTCTTATAAGTTGACTTGTAAGGGAAAACTTTATTGCATTCTTTGCTTTAAAAGTCAACTTTGGCTTGTAAGTATTAATGCTCTATGGAGGGTTGTTTAACCTCCTCAATTTACACACCTTCTATGATAACCTCCTACTTAACTTATATTTAAATCTCAAAGATAGACAGGTCAAAGTTGTCATAAGTAGTCTCTCTCTGGTCTCTACTTTTCTTGGTTGCTGGAATGATAACTTTTATTGGCTTGATCCAAGTAATGCCGCTCTTCTTAACAGGTTAGCGCTCATTTTAGTTTGCTGATATATTTTATTATAATAATGATAAAATTTACCGAGATAAACTATTATAGTATAGTATAAGACACTCTGGTAGATTCTTTGCTGAGAGGAAAGAATATTAATTAATCATAAAAGACTGTAAGTTGACATTTTTTATGAGAATTTTATTCGTTTTAGTAAATTAAATTACTCCTAATGAAGTTTTGTTTTTCTAGGAGGTCCTCCAAATCAAGTTTGAACTTAATTTGGAGGTAAAGTTATTAAACATTTTTAAATTTAATATGCTCCTAATTAAGTTTTAACCTTAAAATTTAACTCCTAATAAAGTTTGAACTTAATTTGGAGGACCTCCTAAAATAATTAAACATTATGAGGAGCAATTTAATGGAGAAAGTTTGATAAAAATGGAAATCAATCTGTGAAACTTGGAGCAAGTTTTTCAATGCTTCTCCTCATATCTTTTCAAGGTTGACCTCCAGTAGGTCATCCCTATTTAGTAGTAAGATTTTAATAAACTTAGAATGGATATCCATAATTTTAAATTTCATTAACATTTCTAGAAAGAGGGAGCAAGATGGAGTCTATGAATGATGCAATGAAGAGAATTTAATCTCAAGATTTAATAGGAAAATTTCGAAGTAAAGAGGACCTCTATAGATATTTGGTATAGCAAGGTAAGTTCTTAAGTAAGATTAATAAATCCATTATAGTTGGATTGTTCTTGCCGACATAGGAGGGAACTAAAATCTCATTCTTAAAAGCCTTACTGAGTGAAGAGAAAAAAGCTTTTAAGTCTAATGAAATTAGGATGATAGAGATACCTAACTACCCTGAAATATCAGTGACAAACCTATATGACGATGCTATGAGTGATCCGGACGTAGCTCTCTACCTTCCATCAAAGCTACAGCTCTCTAATAAGTTGCCAGAGAGAAACTTCTTCTTTGGTGTTCTTGCAACTCTGAAACCTGAGTACTTAAATGAAGTTATATAAGAAGCTCATAAGAAACGCTACAGCATCTCTCCTGAAGAAAATGAGAAGCAAGGTATTAAAATAAGTGACACCTGGCTGTAGGAACTGCATAAGCATCCTTTCATCTCAAATAAGCTTAGACTTCTAACTTTATAGAAAAACCTGGTACGGCTATATACTTGATGAAAGAGCGCAGCAAATTAAACAGAGAGAGAAAGTCTCAAGTAAAACATGAATTGAGTAAGAGGCTCTTCAAAGATTTATAAAAGCCAGAAGAGATGAACATAGATGCAGGAGCTGGCACTAAGAAAAGAAACACAGGCCCAAGCAAGACTTAAGAGGAAGAAAAGAAAGAGAAGCCAAATCCATTTACGGGCAAATTTAATATGTGAACTTATTCATTCGTTTAAATCTAATACTTATTTAAAAACACAAAATCTCCCTTCTCTTGCGCATACTTTAGCTTTGTCATCGCTGACTCTTTTAGCAGAACTCTTTCTAAAATCGACTGTATCTATCTTCAAGTCGTGCATTAAGTGATAGAGTAGAATTTTCTTGTAGTGACCTTTCAATAACCCCCAATATAATTCAATTCCATTAAACTAAGGGCTGTAAGGAACATTAAATACAGGTGTTATGTTTTGCCTTTCATATTCCTTCCTTGAGTCTTTAGCTTTATGAACTGATAATTTATCAACGAACAGAATAATCTCTTAGTTAGCGTATTTGTCTCTGAGTTATTGCAAGAAATTAATTTATTATTCAGTCTTTATAGAGCGAGGGTGGATAACATAAGTCTTTAGGCCACTATCTTCTCTGATTCCACCAAGGATTTCATGAGTTTATATCTTAACCTTTTAGTCATAAACTTCTATATTACTATACCTCTTGTACCAAGACCTTGATATAAATGTATTGAATGTAAATACAGCTTCATCAGCGTGTATAAACTTTATATTATGCTCTTAAGACCTCTGCATTTAATCGAATATATAATTTAAGTTGTTGTTGTAAAATGGCAGAGTGAAATAAATCACACTGTTGATACGATTCACACCTTTGTAAGATATTCCGTTCTTTTTAAATTTGTTCGCTATAGATTAAGCAGAGATATTAAGCTCAGGAAATTGGCGATGAAACATCACAGCTCTCTAGGCCAGAGAGAAGTGAGCCCAGTATTTAGGAGTCTTACCATTAATTAGATAATCGATATGATGCTGCTAAAGTTTTAGAGTTTATTTAGGCTTAGAATTAAGCTGCTGTCTCTTTAAATTCAATGCTAATAGACAATGAGACCTCACAGTTGCAGGAGATTTATGGAGCAGTCTTGCAATAGATTTATAATTCAGAATTGGCTAGAGTTATTCACTATATACATCACATCCATAACGCAACTTAAACAATAAATCTATATACTCGCTGTCATAAACTGACCCCAAACCTCGCATATACTCGCTTAAATTACTAATATTTAAACATAAAACCCCTACATAAACCCTATAAAAACCCTAATAAATTATGTATTAATAGTCTACTTTTATCAATAAAAAACTCAATCAAACTACTGAAAGGGTTTTGGGGTTTTGAATCATCATGATAACATTATGGATTAAAAGTAGATAGTTGCTTTCATTATTCTGTTCATTTTATCACTTGTAACGTACTAACATAGAGAATTAGAGATGTTCTTGTAATATCATCTTCTATTATAAAAAAGAGACTGGAGTATTGGCCATACGCATTCTTATTCTCATTCATATGTTTCATTCCATTTTAAAGCTAGTTTCTTAATTAAATATTCTATATAATTTAAAGAAATTCTATATCAATCCCTTGGTAGTGCTTAATAGCTTAAATTCTAAAAAGAGTTGTTAGGAAGTATTTACTGTTCTTAAACGCATTTAATCTACTTCAAAGAATTAGATTTGAATGTTTAAGTAAGCCGCCAACATTGATAATCAGAAATATAGATATTCTTTAATTATGATAATATATATATATATAACTGTGTCAACTTTCATTTATAAACAACTTATATAGTTTTAACTATATTAAAATTTTATTCAATCTTATTAGTGAAAAAATTAAAAAAATATTCTTATTGATTTTTTTTAGTCTTATTATTTTAAACATTATTCACTTACAAAAATTAAGATTTATTTGCTATAGCCTAAGGAACAAACATAATAAAAGGAAAATTGAATAATATTATTTAACTAATATATTTTTTTACTTTTTATTATTTACACATTCTTTGGTAATTGTAAGAAATTTCTCAATTAGTTGACTAATGACAAAGGATGTAAAGTCATTATCTCTTTGAAATATAGATTAACAAAGTTTTACTTCTCTTAGTTTCAACTTCATTTGGTTTTAAATAAATTTCTAGAAGTATTGGAGGTATTATCAGGGAACATATATTCATATATCTGTCATCCTAAAATGTAATCAGAGTGTTTTAACTTTTAAAAATGGGACTTTATATATTTACCAATTAATTGATATTACTGTTGGCTCTACCAAGTCAATAATTAGCACACAGAAAATTGTATAAAATCTTGTTGTATGTTTATATTGGTCTTTGAACTATAGCATACTTGAACATTAAATATTGCTAAAATAGAATTGATTTGGGAAATTTCAAAAATAAATAAATAATTCAAATTATAAATATATATAACTGCCACTAATTACAAATTATGTAGATCAAATTTGGTTCACAATGCTTACAGTTAAATTTGCCTCTCAAAAGGATTTTTGACACATTTGACACCCTGGCCTAATATTTCTCCTCGTGTATTATAGGGTGAATTGACACCTATGACACCCTATTTTAAGTCAAAAGCCTGATAATTAAAATTAAATGATCAAAGATAAATAATAATTAATAACTTAAAATTTTACACTTTTGACACCTTTGACACCTGTCAAATTTATCTTGTTTTTAACACCAGTGATTAGAAGTGATTTATATTATAATACGTACGGTTATTAATAAATTTCCGTTAATGGAGTGCACAGCAGCTAATGCTCTATCGCAGTATGCTGGAGAGGCGCGGGTTGACTGTATTGCACATTGAGTGATCTGGTTTCACCTGCGTATCTGTGGCTACCGCAGTCCTCAGAAGGGATAGTGCCACAAATGCCACCGTAAGCTATATGGGACGTTTGTTCTCTTCTTGAGCCAGTACCCTTTCTGTAAAGCATCTTCAAAACCAGCGTTGAAACAAGCACCATCACAAAAACAACCGGAGTATGCACTATCCCTTCTGAGGCTGCGGTAGCCACAGATACGCAGGTGAAACCAGATCACTCAATGTGCAATACAGTCAACCCGCGCCTCTCACAGCATACTGCGATAGAGAATTAGCTGCTGTGCACTCCATTAACGGAAATTTATTAATAACCGTACGTATTATAATATAAATCACTTCTAATCACTGGTGTCAAAAACAAGATAAATTTGACAGGTGTCAAAGGTGTCAAAAGTGTAAAATTTTAAGTTGATTAATTATTATTTATCTTTGATCATTTAATTTTAATTATCAGGCTTTTGACTTAAAATAGGGTGTCATAGGTGTCAATTGTGTCAAATCGCCCTATAATACACGAGGAGAAATATTAGGCCAGGGTGTCAAAAGTGTCAAAAATCCTTTTGAGAGGCAAATCTAACTGTAAGCATTGTGAACCAAATTTGATCTACATAAGTTTGTAATTAGTGGCAGTTATATATATTTATAATTTGAATTATTTATTTATTTTTGAAATTTCCCAAATCAATTCTATTTTAGCAATAGTATCATAAGATATATTGGGTACTTCTTAAATGCTTATCTAATGTAGAATTACTAGAGTCTTTCTCTTATTTTACCTCTCTAGAAAGAATGAAAAACCACTGATTTAGTACCTGCTTTTGTCAAAGGAAGAAGAATAAATTTGTATTGTAATTAGATTTTGGTATCTAAGCAGTACACCTAGGAATTTAATTCTTAGTTCCTTGATCCTACCAAATACTTAAGGTTGAAATTATAACATTTTGAGCTATATAAGGTTTCCACATTTATACTTATGAGCTAATATAGCATTTTAATTTTCTCTCAATCTTGTCGAAATCCATCTCTTAATTTTTGGAAGTATTCTTCTCTTCAAGCAAATAAGCGACCAACAGTGGTGGGTAATGAGATTCTTTTGCAGCTACCTCCATTAATTATTCAAAGCATCATTGTCAAGTATAGTCTCTATCACCTTGTTGATATGTGTATGTTTTACCCTCTAACAATCATATTATCAGAAGTCATTGAAGCCCAAAGTCAAAGACAATAATTTCAGCTCATATTGGGACTTTTGAGATGACTTGAATATTAAGAAGCCTCATTTTCTGGGCCGAAATGTTTAGTAGATTGTGGTAGGAAGTCATGTTTATTTTGAAGACTTGGTTATCTGGAGTGAAAATATAGCTTTTGGTTGCTTCAGTAATAAATATCATTCAGATATGGGTATATTAGTGTAAAATTTAACCTAACATCTCTTTAAAAGATGAGGACTATCAATGGCATTATTAATTCTCTAAAATTAAATAGATATAATGTACTATTGTAATTAAACATTAAGATAAAAAAGATTTATAAAATTAAAAAAGCAATATTTATTTAAAATTGAACCTCAGATTAACTCAAAAATAACTATTGGGGATTTATCATATTTTTTACTAATTTATACACAATATATTATCTTTCAAATCCTATAAAACATTTAAAATAATTTACAGAATTATAATTTAATATAAATATATTAATTTAAAATAAATATAAATTTCCATACTTTTATTCTATATTTTGATTATTAATTGATTTCTCTTTAACTTTTTTGTGCTTGATAATTTTCAATTACTTAATATAAAATTACTTGATAATATTTATGTGCATTCCCATAATTCAAATAATTCCAACTCATTATTTTTGCAAAGCAACTAACACCCAACAACTTCTAGTGAGACACATAGGATTACTCAATTGAATTAAAGCGCAGAGAAGTGGCATTTTCATATTATGTAGATACCTCATTAATCATCGCCGTCAATTTAATGCTATTAAAGAAGCTTAAGATGATCGATTTGGATGCACTTTGATCCTAGCGGTGTTTGATATGTGTCATCTAGGTAATGAAGTACATTTACAATAAACTAGAGGAAAAGACAATTTTATTGAGAAAGCTTTTAAGTTAAGGGAATTAGTACAATCAGAGAAAGTTATAATAAGGTTGAACTTATTTTAATTTAATAAATGGATAATTTTGCAAATAATATAATAAGCTTATTCAAATATTTACAAGCATGAAAAACTTTAGTGAACTATGATAAATATTTTTACTTATCTCAATCAACTAGCTAACATTAAGAAAGAATGTATATACTTAGCTATAATATTAAGTTGATAATAATCAGGTTAATCATTTAATATATCATTTAAAATATCCTGTTTGATGTTCAAACCATCATATCTCTATAAATACACTGGAATCTTAGAGCAAATCTACTGTCAAGCTAATCAAATGCCTGTAAAAAAGGTCTCAACAGCACCAATGAAGAACAATAGTATTCTATCTGTTTTAAGGACAATCAGTAAGTTAGATAAATCAGATTAGAACTATTTATCATTATGATCATAATAATTTATTTTAAAACTATTCCAAGTTAGATAATAATTTTGCAAATATATTATAGAAAACAATTATGATAAAATAAAAACCTTCTTTTTATAGCAACCTCAAAAAATTCACTTCTTAAGTAACTTGTCGAAATCGAATTAAACAAATAAAATCTTATACATTAATCTTTTAAAATATTGTTTCACATTGATGATTGTAATATACAGATCTTTAGAATTTATAGAAATAAACTAAAATAAATGGAAATGTAATTTTGGGCTTAAGAAATGGTTGCAAAAAATATTTTTGTTAAGCTTCAATTAATTAATAATTTTTGCTTCGCTTAATTTGCAAGAATTCAAAATAAATTTTAAAGTTATAGTTATATTTACAGTATTCACCTTCAATCAAATTCAGAAGGTCTTGTGATCTTTTTATTAGTAATAAGATCCAAATCCTTTTATATAGACTCTCACTTAATAAACTTAGTTTGTTTATTTTTCTATTTTAAGATAATTGGTATCAAGATTACATTAAATTTTATGTAATTATATTATTGATAATATACTTAAAAGAATGTAAGAAAATAGGTAACATGATATTTGATTACAAGTAAAAATTGTGAATTATTTAATTATCAAAATTATTCAATAAAATAGACATCAGCAAATACTTAATTTAATAAAGCACTTTTGTCTTAGTTATACAGCTTTTTAATATTTTCATCTTTAGTAAAACAGTTTATGTGTTCATGATAATTGTCTTATTGAGGATTTGGTGCTTTTGCAATTCGCTTTAATGCAATCATTCAGTCAAAGTACAAACAAAATTGGGAATATTTAAATTCTAAAAATATGACGAACTACATAATAAGTCATTTTCTTAACATTATTATAATTATTTTTATAAATTTGTTTGATTTATAATTATTTATTTTAAAATGGACGCAAGTGGTAAATTTTATTTATTTCTACTTGAGCCAATTTATTCTATAATTTATATATAAATATTTAAATTTTCTATATTTGATTTATAACTTTTCTAGTTAATGTAATTACTATTCTGCTATTATTAAATTTGATTTATTCATACTTTTATTAGATTTTTAATAGTTTTCTTTTTACTTAAATAATTAATTAGTTTTAAATCAAATATCATTTTAATCTATAGTTTTCATTAATTACTGCTTTATTAATATGATAAAAAAATGAAATTTCATATTAATTAATATAAAGCTTCATTTATTATTCTTTCCACAAATAATATGACTTGATATGAGATTTCTAAATAAAATTATAAATAATTAACTATATTATAAAATTACAGTTTAAAAAAATTTGCCTAAAATTTTTAAATTTACATGTCAATCAAATAAATATAAAATATAAAATATTTCAAGTATTTTTTGTATGACTTAAATCTATTTCTTTGTATTTAAGGATTTACACATTCACGATTTTTTCTCTATTTTAACTGATTCATGAGTTTTGGAAATTTCCCCTTGGATTGATATAGATAGTAGAAGCATGATATTTTAAATTCTTTTGTATATTCACCATTCATTCTGTTTATTAGTAAATTTACCAGAAAGAATAGAGATGATGAGAGAGTAATGGTGGAAAGATATTTTATTGATGGACTTCTCCTTCTTGAGCTCATGCTACTTGTCACTTATTTACTCAAAATTTGTTTAATGACTTATTACAAGCTGCTATCTTCAAACCAGTAGTTGAATTTCTTTCTCTTAAGTGACTAATATCACTGTCTCTAAATCCATCTATGCTGTAACTAATGTATTTTATAATAAATTCCGCCATTTCTCTATTGCAAACGAACTAGAGTATAAATTTAGCAGGGACGTGCATCGAGATACATCACTCTCTTCAACAGACACTAGCTTACGACGGGAGAATTTCCGATTCAGACTTATTCCCAGGGAGCCAAGATACTGTATCATCCTCCTCCCTTTACCTTATTTTATGTGTTTCTTAGGACGACATTCCATTATTTGGATTTTATTGGGAATGGTTTAAAGTTATTATGCATAAACTTAGTAATGTTATCCTCTTAAATGATTTTATTTTCTCTTATGTTGATTATTCCTTTTAGCTTCAGTGGAGTAGCCTAGTTGATTTTCCATTAGAATCATCGTAATTCTGTAAAGATAGAATCTTTTTCAGTAAAGCTGAAATTGATTCTTGAAGCTCTTATTTTCTAATTCAAGTTTTACTGGTATCTCTCCCAAGGGTGTTGCTATTCACATTGGAATTTAGTAATTCTCATTGATTAATTTTTGTAAAAGAAACCAGTGTAAGATGAAGTTATTTCATGATTACATCCCTCTTTAAATACAAGAATTCAATACTTAAAGCTATTTATTGCTTTTACATTATTCGATTAGTATAATTTCAGATAGAGTTGAGATATTATACGTTTCCTACTCTAAGTACATCTTGAGCCAATTTGAAATCGTATTGTAAACATTAAAGCAAGTCAAATGCGCGAAGTCTCTGTTGGTGTTGGCATAGAAGTTACCATTAGGATTAGTTAATTAAAAGCCAAAGGATTGCTCGATTATTCTAGTAATATTGAAGCATACTACTAGTTCTTAATCAGTAGAAAATGCAGTTATATTGCTTTTCTTTTATTATTATTGCTGTCAGTGTAGTAGCTAATTTTATTGTAATGAGAAATGTACACTCGTAGAGTGACCATGAACTGTTAAATATGTAATTACTAGACAAGAGTGGATTAATACAATTGAGCTTTAACTCATTAGTGTGAGTTAGCAATATTATATAATAATTAAAAAAAATAACTATCTTTAGTAATCAATAAATATACTTTTTTACTTTATGTCTTAATCTCGATTGTAATATTATAATTAATATATTAACTTTAAATAGGAACAAAATGACTAAAAACTTTTATTTTGAAAATTAAATATATAAACTTTTCTTGTTTAATTTGAATTTATTTTTAAAACAATCTTCTTAATGAGGCACAGTTTACTTTTTTTTACAAGATTATATCTTTGTCCGTTTGAGAAAAATATGGCAACTGAATTTCTTATATGGTTAATAAACAATCTCAAATAAAATAAAAAATATCACTGTTTAATACTGAAATCAAACCATCAATCTTAGTCGTGAAGAAGACGTATCTGAAGCAAGTTGACGTGGCAATCCGTAACGTGGCAGTCATGAAAGAAAAGATCAGAAAATAACAACACCGCTTTCTCCATGACCAAGATTTCAGGCCAGATAATTAGGTATGCCAGAGCTTGAGAATTCAAATTTGTGGCAGGAATGGTGAAAAACGCTACCAGTCCCGCCTCTGCTGGGTGCTTTTTCCCTGTCCTTTCGCTGTGGTAACTTGAGTACCCTAAACCGGAGTGGCAGGAAAAACCTTATCGTTGATTTCTATGATTCTAATCGTTTGCTTTTGAAGGCTGAGCACCACCTTTATCCTGCTTCTAATTACCTAAGAAGCTTAACTCACACCAGATAACTCATTTAATGCAGTGAAATACAATGACCCAAACCCATTCAGGGAGTGTAAAGCAGTAGATTGAGCCCTACCGACTGGTCCATTATGCAGTGAGCCCAGCAACCCAAAGCCCACCTCAGCAGGTTTTAGTGTAGTATTAAATTCTATCAGAAAGTCCCATGTGAGATTTGTAACTCATCAAGCAATTAACTTTATAATTTAATAATAACTAAATTTTATATAAATATGGTATGGCAATAAATAAAATTATAATGAAATGGAAAACAATAAAACACAAGGTTTATATAGCCTAATATAAAATGAATAACTCGCTAAAATTTCTCTTTGTGAAAGTTAAATTATAGAAAAGTAAGATTATAAATTGATTGGTTTAAGACTGTACTCATTAAAATTTCTATTAGCTTTTTCATTTTTATTCTTATTATCCTGACTGATGTGATTCATACATTACTTTAAATATAGATTTGTATACTGATGACAATAACTAAATTTATTTTCTTAAGTTTAACAAGTTATTGTTATAATAAATATTAACAGAATTAGGTCATATTTGTTGAAAAATAGGAAGTTTATATATTTACGAAATCAACAATTCTACTAATATAACATTGTTTATTATAAAATATTATTATATTATTAATTTGATGATAATTTATTATCTAATCAAAGAATGATAGGTTTTATATTGTGCAGTGCTTAATTATATTAAGCAATAAAATTTAGTCCCACAAATTCTTTGAAATTACTTTAATTGCTGCTTATACAGAGACGGCGACAAAATTTCTAATTGAATCACATCAAGTGAGTCTAAAAAAAATATTTTCGCGAGAGTCTATTCACTTAATTTGTAATTCTATTTATTGTAAATGTAATTTTAATTTTTAATTCATTAAAATTGCATGCTTTTCACAGTAAAACTTAACTTGAATTTCTGATTAATATTAAAATAGCATTATTACATATAGAATTAAGGTAGTTACTTTTATTAGTAACATAATCTATCACAAAAAATGTTATATTCTTTTGCACAAAAACACATGCAATATTCTAGAAATAATATTTTATAACTTAATGAGCATTTAGAATAGAATCAAATATAATAACCGATTTGCACGCAAAAAAAATACAAAATTTCGTAAGTACCCCTGGAAATAATAAAACCATTAATTTTTCAGAGATTATGAATGTAAAATTTATGTAGAATAGAGCTGCACCATATGCGGTTTTTTAATAAAGTGTGACATCAGCTACAGAATAATTAAACTCTGGAATAAATCCTCTCAATTAAATTTAAAAAACAAAAAATATATAATTATAAAAGTATATAAGTACTATTATATATTACACTTTTTTATTAGGTTTTTTGATTTGGGTGAATATTAATTAACCTGATTTATCATTAAATTTGACCTAAATCAATATTAAACTTCTGATTATACCAAGCAACATTATGAAATATAAATAAATATAACAATTACAATTATATTATTTTTTTAATTTATTAATATTTCTTCTATTTCCTCGGTATTTTATAATATAACTAATTAACCTAATTTAAATAGATTAGAATTAATATTTTTGAAGATTCGGAATTACTATAACCAAAAAATATTTTTCAAGATATCCAAATAACCTTCAAAATGTTACGATTTGTAAAGAATTAAAAAATAAATATTAGGTATTTTTTCAGATTTTTCAGATTTGACTTTGGATAAACAGGTAAAATCTATAAAATGTAAATTTGTTAAGAAATGACCATGACCAATTTTAAAAAGTGCTCGTTTTAAGGGTATTTTGAAGCAATGTTAATTTTTATTTTCTATTATTCCCATTAATTGCGCATCTTAAATGTGCTCTTTGGACCCTGAGAAGCAAGAAAGAAGTTCACAGTGGTATATTGTTCTACTTTGGGATTTGAGAAATATCCAAAAAGCATAATTAATTTTGTTATTTTATCAAATTTCATTGTTGCATTTAAAGTGTCTTCCCGTGAGATTCAGATTTTCTTATAGAATTCCAATTTTTCATTTTCAATTCAAATTTGATTAATTAATTTGGATTTTCAAATGATTTGGAATTACTTTTTGGGTGTCATTTATAATTCCTATATTTTCAAAAGCTAATATTTCCAAATAACATATAAAATTTCACTTCTTTAAGAGTATTTAAAATATGTTATATACAGTGAATAAGTCAAGCCAGTTTTCAATTATAAGTCAATTGCACTGCTCTTTAACGAAGTCCATCAACTGTTTGCTCCAACTGCCTTATAGCAGTATAACTTAAGCAATAATAGCTAAATGGTATGCCTTCGAGGAAGTCAAAGTTTCAATAGAAGCAAATTGACTATCTTATTAATGAAAAAGCTTTGACTTATTTTGATCGCCTCTGTCTCGACCAACAAGCTACTTTGTTTCACAGCCAGTTCTCTGAGTTGAAGGTCACTGCTTAGTTAACAAAATGGTATCTCTTACAAAGGTGTACATCGTATCAAGAGAGTGGCTGATTTCACTCTGCCATATTACAACAATAATCTATATTATATTTATAATTAAATTCAGAGCTCAATAGAATAATTAAAAGTTTATACATGCTGACGAGGCATCTAGAAGTCTTGGCATAAGAGGGATAGTAATATAAAAGTATATGACTAGAATGTCAAGGTATAGACAATTGAAATTCTTAGAGATATCAGCGAGGTTGCTGGTTTAGAAACATTTGTTATCTATCCTCACTCATTTAAGACAGAGTAGAATAGTAAGTTTGAGAGCAGCAGAAAGAGTAGTACCTTGAATAAGAGATTATACTATTCGTTGATAATCTTTCTGTTCATTAGACAAAAGAAACAAGGAAGAATTATAAAGAATTTAGAATAACACCGGTGTTTAAAGTGCCTACAGCCCATAGTTTAATGGAATTGAGTTCTACTGAGTATATTGAAGGTCATTACAAGAAACTGCTGCTAAACCACTTGATACATGATTTACCAATCGTTACAGTTAACTTTATTAAAAGCTCAGCCGAGCATATATAATACTACAAAATTTCTAGAAGGAGATGTATGTAATCAAATATTTTTAGTTAATAATCAATCAAAAAAACCAAACCCCTTCAGTAGTTTGATTGAGTTTTTGATTGATAAAAGTAGACTATTAGTGCATACTTTATTAGGGTTTTAAAAGGGTTTATGTAGGAGTTGAATGTTTAAATATTAGTAATTTAAGTGAGTATATGTGAGGTTTGGGGTCAGTTTATGACAGTAATATATATAGATTTATTGTTTAAGTTGCGATATGGATGTAATTAATATAGTGAATAACTCAAGCCTGTTCTGGATTATACGTTTATAGCAAGGCTTCTCCATAAATCTCCAGCAACTGTGAGGTCTCACTGTCTATTAGCATTGAATTTAAAGAGATAGCATCTTAATTCTAAGCCTATAAGACTTCTAAAATTTTAGCAGCATCATATTGATTATCTTATTAATGATAAGACTCTTTAATACTGGGCTCACTTGTCTTTGGCCTAAAGGGCTGTGATGTTTCATCGCCAATTTCATGAGCTTCACATATCTGCTTAATCGATAGCTAACATATATAAAAAGAACGGAATATCTTACAAGACAGTCAATCGCATTAAGAGAGTGATTGACTTTAATGTTCCATTTTATAAGAGTAATTTAAAATATATAGCCGATTAAATGCAGAGGTCTTAAGAACATAATATAAAGTTCATACACTCTGATGAAGCTGATTTACATTCAATACCTTTATATCAAGGTCTTGATACAAGAGGTATGGTAATATAGAAGTTTATGACTAAAATTTTAAGGTGTAAACCCATGCTACCTTGGTGGAATAAGTGAAGATAGTGGGCTTGAGACTTATGTTATTCACCCTCGTTCTATAAAGACTGAAAAATATATTAATCTTGCAATAACTCAGAGATAAGTACGCTGACTAAGATATTATTCTGTTCGTTGATAACTTGTCAGTTCATAAAACTAAAGAATCAAGTAAGGAATATGAAAGGCTAAATATAACACCTGTATTTAATGTTCCTTATAGCCCTTAGTTCAATGGAATTGAATTATACTGGGGGTTATTAAAAGGTCATTATAAGAAATTGCTGCTCTACCATCTGATGCATGATTTAAAGATAGATACAGTAGATCTTATTAAGAGTACTGCTAAGAGAGTCAGTGATGAGAAAGCTAAAGTGTGCGCAAGAGAAGGGAGATTTTGTGTATATAAATAAGTATTAGATTTAATCGAATGAATAAGTTCACATATTAAATTTCCCGTAAAGAGATTTGGCGTCTCTTTCTTTTCTTCCTCTTAAGGCTTGCTTGGGCCTATGTTTCTTCTCTTAGTACGAGCTCCTGCATCTATGTTTCATCTCTTCTGGCTTTTATAAATCTTTGAAGAGTCTCTTACTCAATTCATGTTTTACTTGAGACTTTCTCTCTCTGTGTAATTCTGCGCTCTTTCATCAAGTATATAGCAGTACCAGGTTTTTCTATAAAGTTAGAAGACTAAGCTTTCTTGAGATGAAAGGATGCTTTTGAAGTTCCTACCGCCAGGTGTCACTTATTTTAATACCTTGCTTCTCTTTTTTTTCAGGAGAGATGCTGTTGCGTTTCTTATGAGCTTCTTAAATAACTTCATTTAAGTACTCAGGTTTCAGAGTTCCAAGAACATCAAAGAAGAAAAACTTTCCTAATTTCATTAGACTTATAAGCTTTTTTCTTTTCACTAAGTAAGGCTTTTAAGAATGAGATTTTAGTTCCCTCCTAAGTTGGAAGAACAATCCAACTATAATGGATTTATTAATCTTACTTAAGAACTTACCTTGCTATACCAAATATCTATAAAGCCCCTCTTTACTTTGAAATTTTCCTATCAAATCTTGAGATTAAATTCTCTTCATCGCATCATTCATAGAATCCATCTTGCTTCCTCTTTCTAGAAATGTTAATGAAATTTAAAATTATGGATATCCATTCTAAGTTTATTAAAATCTTACTACTAAATGGGAGGAACTACTGGAGGTCAACCTTGAATAGATATGAGGAGAAGCATTGAAAAACTTGCTCCAAGTTTCACAATTGATTTCCATTTTTATCAATCTATCTCCATTAAATTGCTCCTAATAATGTTTAATTATTTAGTTGGTCCTCCAAATTAAGTTTAAACTTTATTAGGAGTTAAATTTTAAGGTTAAAACTTAATTTGGAGCATATTAAATTAAAAAATGTTTAAAAAATTTAACTCCAAATTGAGTTTAAACTTGATTTGGAGGACAAACAAAACTTCATTAGGAGTATTTTAATTTACTAAAACGTATAAAATTCTCATAAAATATGTCAACTTACAGTCTTCTATGGCTATTTAATTTTCTTACCTCTCAACCGAGAATCTACCAGAGTTTCTTATACTCGACTTCTATAGTTTATCTAGGTAGATTTTATCATTATTATAATAAAATATATCAGCAAACTAAAATGAGCGCTAACCTTTTGAGAATAGCGGCATTACTTGGGTAAAGTCAATAAAAATTATCATTCCAGCAACCAAAAAAAGTAGAGACCAGAGACGCCTGCACTCAGTGGGAGCCTACTTATGACAACTTTGACCAGTCTAGCTTTGAGATTTAAATATAAATTAAGCAAGATGTTAACAAAGAAGCTGTGCAAATTGAGGAGGAGGTTAAACAACCCGCCATAGAGCATTAATAAATTCCAGCTAAAGTTGATTATTAATGCAGAGAATGCAATAAAGCTTTTCCTTACAAGTCAACTTATAAGAGACACTTGAGAGATATACACAACGATATGCCAAGGTTATATCTCAAGCATAAAAAGAAAGATGGGAAGCATATCTGTGATTTCTGTGAGAAGCCATATTCTCATATTAGAGACCTCAAAGTGCACCTAAAGAAAAAGCACAATTAAAGTTTTGTCTTTATTCATGAACCTACAGGGAATAGATTCCTCTAAAAGAGGAGATCAAGAAACCCAGTCTCTTAGAGTTGAAGTCTAGAAGTAAGTTAAAATGAAGAAAGCAGTCAAGAACTTTCCAGTCTCTGAGAATAATAAAATCATGGTTAAAATAGAGGCAATGAAGAATTCCCATATTAAAAATTATTGACTTAGATTCTTGCCTTGAAAGCTACTTCACTCTTGAAGATAAAATAGAGAAGAGAGTCATTACTGATGAGTAATATGCTTACAAGATATATCCATTCAATTACTTCCTTGCTGATGACAAGTTCCAAATGTATTGCTAATGAGTATTATGCTCTTTAAAAGGCAAAGTTAAATGAGTGTAGGCATATCATCTAGCTTGATGCTATTTTACTTGGAAAATCATGTAGCCTTCAGGCTTCCATTACTTAAAATGACTTACAGAGAATTCTTATCTGACAATAGATGTCAGAGATAAATTAGCTAGATATTATAGCAGATAGTGGAGGGGATTGAAGAGCTTCACAATCTAGATTATGTTCATAAAGACTTAAAGCCAGAGAATATAATGTTGAACTTTCAGCCTCTTAGAGTTTATATTATAGACTTCAACAGAGCTCAAAGAGTGCAAGGCTCTGCATAAGGAAATATATACGGCACTCCTGGATATTTCCGAGAGAGAGAGGATTGGAGAGATGGAGACACTTAATGGGATATCTGGGCTCTAGCAGTAATATTAATAGAGAGCGACATGTCAAGAAACGATTACTTTAGCTGCAGAGATTCTAAGCAGAGAATCAAACAATATCTCGATAAAAATAACATAAATGGAGGTCTCATAGAACTTGCATACTCAACTATTATCAAGCCAAGCTAAGAGAATTAATAAACAATAGAAACAATCAAACATCAACTTAGAAAGATAAAATTCAGAGAACTGCCACATGACTCTAAGCTTATGTTTGTGTGAAATATTTTAAAAACTCACTTGTTATACTCACCTAAAATACTAATATTTAAACATTAAACCCTACATAAACCCTATTAAAACCCTAATAAAGTATGCACTAATAGTCTACTTTTATCAATCAAAAACTCAATCAAACTACTGAAAGTGTTTTGGAATATTGATTATATCTAAGCCGTTACAGTTTGAAAGAGCCACCATATTTTTAATAATTAATGCACATTAAACTTTAATCGTTTCATCTTGAAACAGCTTCAATATAATATTTAAGTTTTTAATATATGTTTAGTAAATTTTATGATATAATTTAAGAATTTATTCAAACTATTTTATTTTTAATTTTATTAAAATATATTAAAATGGTACAAACCTCAAAATAAATAAAATCTTGAGATACATGCCAAATAATCGAAATAATTACTCAATTAATTAAAAGTAATAAAAATGAAAGTATGTTTTAATATTAAGCGAATTCATTTAAAATGTGGAAATTGTAGATTTAAAATTCAAACTGTCACTAATTTGCTTGACCTATTAGTATAATTAAGATAATGAAACTAATAGCAAAAGACAATTGGCTAGCTGATAAACCACACAGTGAACAGTTTCCCAAAACAATAGCCCCAATTTTTAAATATTCAGGCAATTGCTAGAAATAATACAATAGTTTAGTTTTAATATTATATATTTTAAATACATTAATCAATATTTACCAACTGTTCATAATTTAAGCAAGTAAATCGAGAAATATTGTCCAGTTTTTCTCGATTGCCTTGCTATTTTAAATATAATTATATTTTATATATTTAATTGTAAATTTGGTAAAAAGTAATAACTAAATTATTTGTAGATTACTAGTTAATTTAAAATACTTGTCTAAATGGTAATTTAATATACGCGTAAAAGTTAAATCACTTTAAAACTATGTTTATTAATTAGACTTATCATATTCTATTCTATTATAATACTAATAATTTAAAATTTAAATACTTAAACTATGATAAAAAAAATATCTAAAAATTAAACATTATTGTGACTATAATTGTTTTAACTATTTCATTAGATGAATTATAATTTACTAATAATTTTCTTCTGGATTATTTAAATATAAAAATTAAGTTAAAATATTTTACTAAATATTTTTATCAATTATTTAAGATTTCTGCTAACTCATTAACAATAAAGTAATCAATCTATAAATTTTAAACTAAATAGTTTTTTTTACATTCCATTTTTAATTCAGCATTATTTAATTACACTTATTTTAATAATCAGCTATATTATGCATAAAATATTTTGACTATATTTAGTACAACAGTCGCATATTTTATTGGAAATTTTTCAAAATTTTTGGATGAGTTGAACCTGATTTACTCACAGCAAATCAGTCCTCACAACCATTCATCTGATTTTCACTAATAAATCAATGAATTATTTTAGGAAATGCTAAAGATAAGGATAATAATGCATAAAGAGATAATGATATTGGATGTCCTTATGGAAATAATTATGACTCCGAAGATGTTTTTACAGGTGATATTACTGGCAAGACTTCTGATATCAAAGATATAATCAAGAATTCACAAACTTCTAAAAGAACCATTCTCATTGCATATTTCTTAAAAGTTGCATAGTTGCTACAGTAGATTTTTTTACAAATGCTGACCAAGAATTTTAGTTAACTGTATAATCAGTAAAGACTTTTCTTGAATGATATTGTTCCTTTTAAAATGAGTACCCATTGATATGATAGGACTGGGATTTTAAGTGGCATATTTTAGAACTTGAGAAAAAATGCAATCATATGTTTTAGTTCCAAGTAAAAATTGTAATTTGATTCCTTTAACTTAAATCTCGGATCATTTATCAAATAGTTTTTATTTTTTCAAAGGTTACTTGTTTTGAAGGGTTCAGTTTGATGAGTCATAATTGGGCTCTAGAGATCAACTTCATTGCTACATTCATTTCAAGGATTTTTAAGATTTTATGGAGACAGGATTTGAAGGATGATAATGTTGGCAATGCTTTTTATGATTAAATCAAAATAGAAACAAGATCTGGAATATATAAAACTTTCAGAAATACATAACTTTATAAGAACACAATTAGATAATTTTTATACCATTATTTATTTTGGTTGATTTTTATCATTCATCAGGTTTAAGAACTTTTTAAAATTTTCAATTCGTAAAGCCTGATCTTGTGCTTTGAAGGTTAGTAATCTTGATCTTCCATTTTTATTGTAAATTTTAATTATATCTCTTATTTATTTTTCTATATATTCCAAACATTTTGATCATTTTCCCGCGGACAGTTATTTTATTAATATCCGTCGACAATTTTTTCTGATAATTTTCTAGCAACTTTTAGTCATGTATTTTGAAAAATTCTTCATTAACTTTGTATAATTCTTGAATAGATTTAGGCATATTCTAGGAGGATTCAGAAATATGTTATTTTTTTCTAAAAAAAAATTTTCCATAAAAAAATCAACTAAGATTCAAAAAAAGGCTCCCATAAATAGCAAAATAGATTAGTGATAGAACTATGATAATGAAATGATTTTCGAGATTTATGAATTAAAGTAAGTAGAGATGAAAAATAATTTTTTAAAAAATAATGCATTAAAAAGGTTAATTAAAAACAGGGCAGGAATTTTAACATCTGCCACGAATGGCTTTCAGACTATATTTCTTACAAATTTATATTCATTCTTAAATTTTATATAGGTAAATCACAATCGTTAAGACTTGATGTTTCAAGAATGAACGCCTCAAATCTTTTTGGAGGTTTTGAACTTGATGATTTTACATTTTATTTTTGTGCGAACTAACAAATAAATATATTTTTACTACTTAGTATTCTATCATTATATTAAATTTATTAACAAAGATTTAATAATAGGAATGTATTTACTTTTCTATAAAATCCACATTTCATTATTCCAATATTAGATTTGAATATTAATTTTTAATTACAAATTTATTTATTACTAGTTAAATATGGAGTATGTTAAACTAAATAATATGAATTTTAAACATCAGTCTTTCTACTATTTCTCTTAATTCTCATTTATATTTTAAATTATATTTATGTCATTAAAATCTTACTTCTTCAACCACATCTTCAACCACATCTTCGACTACATCAACTGTAAACCTAAACCCCAAAAGTTTTTAAAAATGCGAACAGAAAAAACCTAACTGCCACTACTTTGGCAATACTACAGTTCGAGTTTTATATAAAAATTCCTAAACAAGTGTGTGTCAGTAATAATATATAATTTTTTAGAGAATGATTAAAGTTTATATTATCTATAAATGTTTTTTATTTTAGGAATTTATATTACAAATTTGAAAATACTTTTTTATTAATTACTCTTAGATGGTAATGTTTTTCACAGCAATAGCTATCAGATTCAGGCAATAAGCTAGCCTCCCTTTATCCAGAAATAAGGAACTGATTAACTTGCTTTTCTTATTGTCTATGCTGCTCTAATATATTTTTAATAAATTCTTGGCTTTGTGTCATCCATTGATAAGCTACTTTGGTAAAAAGCTATCCCTTTTTACGATAATAATTTTGAAATTGAGCATATTTATTTACTTATTTACATAATAAATAAATATATATATTATTATGAAATAATTATATTTAAATCACAGTTCTAATGTATTTTAAAGCCATTAAAAAACATATGAATTGATATGAAATTATGAAAGTTGATGATTAAAACTCATATTTAAAGGATAAATAAAACATTCTACAAAATTAGTAATAAATTTAGATATTCTACTCAACAAATAATAAAGGATTAATTTAAAACACAAGTCAAGATTGGATAAAATCAATAAGTATGCCGTTAAAATATTTGAGATTCTATGAGGAGTAACCTATTCTTTAAATGATAAATTTTTTAATGGGATTCTAAAAAGGCTCTAGAATGGAATAAAATTAACTCAACCTAGCTTATATAATAATAATAGAAAGTAAAATAATTTGGACCATAAAATTTGAAACAGAAGTTGAGGTAATTTATATTAGTAAAATGCGATGAACTACTAACAGACTCAGATCCAAGGAAGATCTATTCAAAAAATTGAAAGTGCCGTTTAGCACATCAATAATTATCAAATTTTAATTAGTGAATTTATACTTGCCTTCTTATGAGCCAACTTATGATAATTACACTAAGATCTGATTATTTTCAAATGAATAAAACCCCGCAATATTAGTAAGTGTTTGTCAAAAATGAATACTATAATATTATTTATTAGCAAATTAGATGTAGCTCCATATTCTGTAGATAAACTCATGATAGCTTCCTTGGAGAAAAATGTTCCTCTTTACTTTCCTAATAACAATAAAAATGGACATTTAATATTCTTGATCAATAATACTCATCGGCCAAGATACAATGAAGGTAGACAATCTGAGAAAATAAATGGTATTAAGATTGCAAATGCTGATTCGGCTAATTGATTACAAGTAACTATTGATTGCTTTAACTTAATAGGTAGACTGAAGAGGTTTAATTTTTTAAATAAAGCAAAAATCATAGATTAGGGAAATTAAAATCCTAAAATAAATTCTAAGAAATCGTTTAGAGATTGACTGTTCAGATACAAGAAAACCCATTCGTAAAAGAAACATCAGGGAATCTCACTGAACACAAGAGATTGGTAGTGGATTTTTGCAAATCATAAGTTTTTAATAAGGACCAAATAATAGCACAAATGATTAAATTAACAAAAGTTGATTTTTATATCATTATGTTTTAATAATATTTTCAAACTCCTATTATTTAAAACATTTTTTATCACTTATTAAATTGATTTTTTTTTTACATTCATTTGTCCATCCTTTCATTCTAATAAGAATATGCTTTTTGAAGTTTTGCTTGATAATGAGGAGTGCTTTCGATTTCATTAAATTAAGGAATATACGGAGCGTTGAAGATTGAGATAATCATAACTATTCTATGCATAACTGCATTAATCTACTTCTGCTCGGAGAAATAAAACAAAACACTTATATTCTCTGTTTCTGGAAACATCTCCCTTATCTCTGCCAGAGGAAATGAATGAATTTTTAATCACAAATTAATCTTTTGTGAATCTTGAGATGTACCAGCCCCTAATTTAAGCAATTGAATGTTTCTCTAATCTTCGATTATTTTCAATAGGTTGATTGTTTTTTAAAGCTCAGGAGCGTTTTAATTGAGTATAAGAATAAAATATTGTATAATCTGCAAAAATACTCATATATACCAAAACTTGCTCAATGCACACTTTCATCTTCATTAAACATATTATATTATTTAATATTACTTAACTCATGAATTCTGTTCTTTCAACTAATTTTAGATTTTTGTACTTGATCCTAAATTATACCTTAATCTGTAGGATTTAAGAATAGTTTATTCCAAATTCTCATTAGAGCCTGTGAGAAATAAAACACTCTAACTTTGAAGTTTCTAATTAAAAATATGCAAGTGTTGAATAAAATAAGAAAGTCAAAGATTTAGAAAGTATCAGACTGCTAATTTAAAATTCTTAAAGAAGCTCTTCAAATTAAAAACTGCTTAATAATCTGAGGTATAGCTAAGGAATTTATAATTCACAAAGAGAATCTATCGAATCTTGTATCATTTATAACTGGAAAGTTTAGTCTAAGCTCAAGATTATTCTTTTCAAAATTTCGAATACAATTGCTCCTTTTGTTCCTGACACTAAAATTGTTTGCAAATTAGTTAATTCTAACAACAAAATAATTGATAATTCTTTTTGTCAACCAAAATTTTACCAACTTGTTTTTGTTCCTCAATTCTATTATTTAAGGCTAATTAATAATCTAGAATATAATTATTTAATATAAAAATCAATACAATATCAAGTTTGCATGAATTTATTTTCTAAAGTTTCTATTAATATTATATTTATGAATTAAACCATCAATTAAGTATTGATTCCTCATAATTACATGATTGAACTGTCTAGCCCGAAAACGAAAACATTCCTTTAAATTTGTCTTTCACCATTCTATTGTTTAACATATTTGAATGTAAATATTGTCTTTTCAATGGATGTTTATTTATTTCAAAATTTTATTTAAATTTTGCTATGCAAATTTTGACTTGGGTTGCTTTACTTCCTCATGATATGGAGGTAAGTTATTCCATTTTTTTACTATTAATTGAATTTATTTTTTTTAAAATATCTACTATTTTTAATAAGAGTGATTGGAGTTTATATTATGATAGTTTTAGTTCGAAATTGTGAATAACTTGTAAAAATTAATCTAGCAGCTAATATTCAATGAAAAATAAAAAATCTTATTAAGATTTAGGGAACATTTATTAATTTTAAAAATCAATAATATTTTTCATATATGAACTTAAAGTTATGTTAAGTCTTATATTCCTTATTAAAAAAAAAGAATAGTAATTTAGATGTTTTATAAAATCATTTTTATGATATATAATAGAAAAATAGATGATTGTAAGAATTTAATTAAATGCAATATAATTATATTATAGATAGAAAAATACAAATAGCTTTTCCATTTAATCAATGTCCCACGTATCTTTTGCCATCATCCCCAGAATATAGATTTTTCTCTCAACTTTTTCAGTTCCTTTAAGTAGTTTCTACTTAAATTCAGTCAGTGTTACTCAAAGTATAGTAATGCTAGATATATAAAATTTAGTTTACAAATTTCAATGAATAATTATCATCGTAATCTTCTTCATCTTAACTTTTAACTTATTATTATTAATTATTAATATTAAAGAATATATTCCCTTTATGATTCAATCTAATTTAATGTAAATGATTTATGTCAAGGATTTCAAATAATAACTATTTCAGCATTTATAATCAATTCAATTCCAGTGTTATTATGTGAAATCAACTTAAACTATTTTTTCTACATTTTTTATTTAAATAAATATTGAATATTTATTTTTTTCATTAATATGCACGAATAATTTTTCTGAATTTCTCATATTATTAATGAGCTTTGTCAATATATTATATATAAATATTTTTAGCAATATTCTGTATTCCTCTTTGATTTACTGTTCTTCATAAAAACTGTCAAACAAATTATTCTGTTGGTAGAGAATAAGTGATATGCTAATTTAATATTTAAAAATGAATTTTAAATATTCAGCATTTAATACTAAATAAAACCAACATTTAGTTGAGACGTTTAAAATAAATTAGTTGATGTAAAGACGAAAACTTTCAAAAAACTGTCTTGCTTCCATACCATTTTCCACTAAACTGAGATGCCGTAACCAGCATTGCCTTATTTTGTTATGTTTTAAACAAAGCTAAAAAATGGTCTGCTTGTTGAGGGGAAAGATGAAGATCTTATCTATCTTGCCCCTACTCTACTGAGTGAGTAATCAAATATTTTTGTTGTAGTAGCTTCAGTATTCTAACTGTAGAGTGAGAGAATATATTGTTCTGGAAGCATCTTATCACTTTGGAATAGTGATCACAACTTTCATCCAACTGTCTGCTGCCTTTTGAGCTAAACTCATAACTTGTAACTCATTTAAACAGAGAAATCCTTAAGTTAGCCCCTCATTTGATGAACCTGGCTATCTTATACCTACCCTCAATAGGTAGAAGTGTAGTAGAAAACTTATTTATAAAGTCTCAAGTGGGTTTAGTACCCCAACCTAACAATTATTCTCAATAATTTAGCTCAGTATGATAAGAGTTTCTCTAAGCCTTAATTTACTGTTATTAACACCTATCTTGTTTCTTACAATAATCTTGCCAGTAATGTAGTATTTCCTGTTAAAAATGATAATTATCTTATCAGTCTTAAAAGTGTCATTTATTAACTTGTGTTTATTCGTTTACCACTATATTATTGATGTTACTATAAGGTTTTGGTGTAATTGTTGCAAGAAAACTATGATAACTATATTATTTTTATTAAAGAGGTTTCTTTATATTTTAGATTGACATCTTTTACAAGCAATTAATTGAAAGATTTACAATTACTTATCAAATAATTAATGTAAAATATGAAATAATTATTAAGAATAAAATATAAAAAAAGAGAAATAGATCATACAATATGTATATTTTAGTATGTTAATTTTATATATAATTTATCATTGATATTTTTTAAATAACTATTGACACACACAAATCTCTTTAATGACTGCAAATTAATAAATTAGTAAAACTTTTAGTAATGAATAGTCATTTGGGACATATCATTAGCAGTTTCTATTGCATTTACACTCTCCTTCTTAAAAATGTAAAGAGATTTATGTTAAAATATTATTATTATTTAGATTGCTTAAAAATATTAAATTAAATAGATTTCTAAAAGTATTAAATTAATACAAGAACTTTTTTTATAGGCATAAAAGTATGTGGGAAATAGGGAAAATGTAAAATCTAAATTAAATTTCACGATCAGAAATTAAAGCACATCTTTAACTCTAAAATTTTTTTCATCATTTTAGAAAATTTCTCGAAAGAAATTTGGCCATCTCCGGGCTTATCTGATAATTTCGTTTACAATCTCCTCCTCAGAGTCTTTCCGAATCAAATAAATTTTTTATTACCTCTGATAAGATGAAACCACTGTCAACCTTGTTTAAATTTCTGAAAGCTTGTTGCAATTTCTCGTTTGTGCAGAGATTTTTCTCATTCAAGGTGGCAAAAACGAGTTCAGAGTAGTAAATAAACTTACTTCCATCAGTATCTAATGACATGAATGTTTTCTTGATATCAGTTTTATCCATGCTATTTCCAAGAACAAATCGTAACTTTCCAAAATGCCTTCAAGAAAAATTTAACTATAACAATTTCAACCTGTTTCTGAAGATCATGGGCTTGTATATTTCACTTGCCTTTATGTTGACTTTAGGGAGAAAATCGTATCATTAGAATTTAAATATCAAATTTTGTATTTGGTGGCTACATTAAGCATTAGGAGGTATTGAATATACAGTATTGCAAACTAAGTAAGGGAGTATCTGTGCAACCGAGAAAACTCAGGGGCATCACTCAATTCTCCGTAAAAAAATCTAGTGAAATGGAATGTTCAACCCAAATAAGTGTCCTCGATCTAGCGATTATTGAGCATCAAGTTTAAAGAGGCACCATATAACATTGAGACTGCTCCGCACCCACTTTATTTTTGATGTAATCATGATGTTAATGTATTTCAAGCGAATCTCTAGCCTGTCGTGCCTTTTCTCTAGTGGCCACAGCTTCTTCCCCATGTGAGCGGAGGGATGCCCTTGGCTGATTCCCATTCTGTCTAGAAGTTATCGATAGCGTGATTAAGGATTTCCAAAGAGATCAAACCAATGATTCCTGCAGCTACCCATCTACTGCAGAGTGTCACACTTGTACTTCTAAGCATCTCTTAACCATTTGTGAACTGCTTTAGCTTCTAAGGTACTAGTGTAAGAGTGAGTAACTAACTGCAAGTAACCATTAGCATAAACCCCAAATAAGGAAGCAACGAATACAAAGCTTTCCATCACTGCTCCTCATTCAGTCCTTGCTTAAACTACCAGCGCTAGCTCTAAAGGAGTTTCCACATCTTGCGCATCTAACTCACAATGGGTCAATTTCAAATATTATAGAATTAATACATTGATTCAACTTTATTATTTATTTAATATTTATTAATTTATCATAAAATTTATACTTTATATGAAATATGTAGAGCAATCTAGAAATTCAATCGAGCTTTTCTATATTGCCTTACATTTATTCATATGATTTTAGCTTTAATAAACTTATTTTGTAATATTATAAATTATTGATATAAATCAATGAAATGGGAGTAAATATTACTTTATCTTACCAAAAAGATTGTACCATATTTAATCTTAGTTTATTAATATTAATTTTATATTACCATATGCTTAATCAAGATATTTTAAGTTTATTGTTATTATTTACAATTATAAGAAAAATGATAGTTAAATTTTAAATTATATAAAAATTTTTAAACTTATTAACTATAGTTTATTCTTAAAATAGTTATGTATTATATATAAAGTTCAATCTTCTAATAATATATCATTAATTTTTTATTGTAAATTTAAGAACTAAATAATTCATAGTAATAGCGTTGAAAAGCAAATGAAAAATGTTTAATTTGTATTATTTATATTAATAAACAAATTAATATAAAATTAAATAGGTTTTCTTTTATAATAATCGCTATATTTTTTTTCTAAAATCCGATATTTTTTTTGTAAAATCCGATATTCTTTTTGCAAATTATACCAAATGCAACAAAGACTACGTGAAATAAGCAAAAGCAAATCTTCCAACAGTTGAAAGAGTCATAAGTATTGTCAGTCATGCTTGAGATGGCCACTTGATTGTTGGATAATACAAGCCCATTGGTGTTTTTTGGTAGTCTTGTGATGTTGATATTTGTAAAGATGTAACAGTAAATGGTAAATAAGTCTACGCCTCCAACCCCCAATACTTGCAAGTGTCCCCGCTAGTAATACTTACTTAATGGCATCATCACAGAAAGTCGCTAGTAATGATTTCGTAGTTCTTATCATCCTGGATTTGGTTAGTGTCTAAGGGAGGTCGCTATTTATAACTGTTAGAATTATACTTTATTTAGGACTAAAATCACTCCTTTAATTTGGTAACTTTTTAATTATTGAAGGCATTCCTTTATACATAAATATTTACTATGTTTAATTTCTTAAAAGATAGAAGAAACTTATTATAATTAAAATATTATATTATTTTTAATTCAAGTTTAATATAAGCAATCACCTTATTTACTAATAATTTATACCTTTATATTTATATTATCAAGATCAAAGATATTAATAGCCTTTAAATAAAGATGTATTCTCTTATAGAGCAATGAGCAAATGACTGAAATTAATAGTAGCTATGTTACAATTCCTGCCAACTCTTGATCACTCTCCATTTCTTCAAGGATATCTAATAATTTAATATGAGACAGGAGTAAATGCAATGATTTGTAAGATTTTAAGGCTTTGTTTATTAACTTTTCTACTGCTCGTGGTAATCGATGATTTAGCTTTTTAATGAAAATATAAATAAAACTATTAGTGATTAATTATAATGTGTCACTGAATGGATTGACTAATCAGAAGCTACAGTTGAACATAATATATGTATTAAACATCTATTTACTTTAAGTTGTCAGTTTATAAATTACTAAGTTAAAAGCTTTGGAGGAGATAGGCTGATTTAGATAGCAAATGCAAAAGAGAAATTGTAAAATGAGGCAATTAATTTCGGAAAATTAATTAGTGAAACACTTTAAATTGTTTAGCAATTTATTATATATGTTGATTTAATTATATTAAGTTATTACTATAAATATAAATAGTAATTTTAATTGTCAGAGTACAACGGTATTTGTTTATTTTGGTTAAATTTTAGAATTAATTTAATTTAATTAATGGGATTGCTTACAACATTTGAGCTAAAAAGATTTAATTTTATTAAATTTTTCGAAACATAGTTAACTACTCCTTTTAAGGGAAATCAACTAATTCTATAGATGCTATGAAGCTTTAAGGGAGTCTAATTAATTTTATTATGTTAACTTTTAATTAAAAACAAATATATTTAAATTGTTTTCTTCCAAATCATGTGGTGTGAAATAATATAACACAAAGAAATAAAATTTACCAAAAGATTTCTATTATTTTGTTTATATATTTTCTCTATTTTTCATGAATATTCTTTGTTGTATTCATAAATTGTGGAAAAATTATAAATACTTGAAATAGTTGTAGTTGCTAATAAAATAAAATAAACATAAAAATACAATACAATATATAAATTGTATTGTTCTATAAACTTAAATTCATGATTATAACAATTTTCTTTAATTAACGATCCAACAAAACTGTTAAAATATAGACTGATTAACTTTAATCTTTATAGTACTTAAATAATGTTTATTGTCTTTTTTTAATAAAATATATTTATTTTTCCCACATTTTCTCTTATATCTATAGGACATGAATTTTTAAAATAAAAAAATTAGATAAATTTAAATTTATCTTTAAATAATAACTTTATCATTATTCAAAAGATGATGGAGAGTGTGGATTATAATTATATTGCTATTTATTTTGTAATTGGACTCTTTAATATAAACTTTTATGAGAAACTTAAATGCATTTTGATTTGATCTTTTTTTCAGATAAACCCCAAAACCCCATGAGCACTCTACTGAAGAAGGCGTATAAGAGTTTAAAAAGTAATAGTAAGTAGATAGCAATAAATGTTGTTCAAATTGACTTCTTTAAATCAGATTATTCAATTATATTAATAAACTTTCTGCTTTCTTAGTCATGAATATATGTTTTGTTATCAATTTTAAAGATTTAAATGCTCTAATTGCCTGAGTTATATTTGCTGATTGTCAACTCAATATAATGACTATCATTTTTGTTCTTGTCTTTGGTTTTCAAATGCTATTGAGTATTTTTGCTCTGATCTTGTTGTAAAGTTTGAAGTTCTTGCTACTATATTTGTTAACCTTAATTTTATATATCAAGTTTCTCAACTTTAGAGACTCTATTAACCACAGATTTGATATTTTCCTTGATCGTATTAAAGCTGTCAGCAACGCCTTACTTGTGGTCAACTATAATCTTGTTAACCTGGTCAATGACATTTTTCAAGTTTTTCTACCATTTCATGTTGGTGGTCGTGCTTGGACTGAGACTGGTTTAGGATTTCCAGCAAACTGGAATACTTCTCGGACAATTCTCTAATTCTTTTATTAGTGCTTTCAATGGATTTTGTGAGAGCCTGTATTTGCTCGTGCACTCTTCTTACATAGCTTGCCAACGACTCCTAAGTCGCAATTCCTATTGTCGGTGCCACTTTCTTGATATCTGAGACTAAAATCTGAAAGGTTTATTCTATTTCTTCTCTTCCCTAATTTATTAGCTCTTAGATCGTTGGTATGTCCATTTCTCTAAACCTATGCTCAACTTCTTTAACCTTATTGCAAACTTCAGCAACTTAATCATTGAGATTAGCCAGTAAGTCTGTTTCGAGAATGTCAGGCACTTTAATGATGAGTCTATTATACATATCCTTCATTGAGTTAGTTGTCAGCTCTTCGAACCTTTTTGAGATTAGTTCATCTATCTGATTCAACTCGGGGAAAATGGTGTCTGATAAGTTGTCCGGGTCCTCTTCTTCTGTGAGTCTCTAGTTTGTAGATAAGGATTATGCCTAAAATTTTGAACTCTAACTATGGATTGATTCTTATTTGCTTATCGATGATTTTTAGTCATTCATTGAGGGTCTGTTGCTTGGTTTTGAAATTGCATTTTAGCCCGACTTTGGAGTGCCCTTTTTCTAATTCTATAATTGAGCAGTAGAGAGCGTATTGCTTTTGGATTCTGATTTCCTGGCATTTAAAGTGTTGATTAGCCATTCCTTATGCATCTTAATAGTTTCAAGTCCGAACCTTTCTTATAATTGTACTTTGACCTGCTTGTAAGATTTTTTCCCGATAATCTTTTGCTTCTTAAGTAGTTCTAAAATACTTGCCCTCTACTTTTAGCACCTTAGATCCGTAAGCTGCTCATCGTTGAAAAACTCCGCTGTATATCCTGAATGCTCTTGTGTTTAGTTAAAAGTCGCGGCCTATTGAAGCTTCTTATTTGGTTTCTTAATAGATGCCTTGCCCATCACAATTGTTAATTATTTCTATAATATTGGCTTATTTATAGAAAAGAGTGTTGATAAAAATAGTAGACCTCATATTTACAGGACTCCTTATTATTAAATTGTTACTATTATTTTAAAGTATAAAGTTTTTATTTACTATTTTTGCTCAATCATCTTCTAATCTTACAATTTATAATTCTTTAATTACTTGTTTAAATTATGTAAAAGTATTACAAACTATTACATAATCTTACAAAATCTATCGAAATCACTGGCTTTCTAAGCCTTTTAGAATTAAAGTTTAAAAATGTTTGAGCTTTCATAAATACTACCAGTTTCTTATAGAGTTAAGAGTGTAATGAAGTTTATAGAGTAATCGAAAGTCAGTAACTACTTTGTAGATTCTCAATGTCTTGTCTTAATGTGATCATTAAATTTATAAGCTTTCTTAAAATTCCTTAAA
>ARYC01008504.1:0-13218 GCA_000711775.1 Oxytricha trifallax
TCACCTACATTTTGCTTAAATTTTATAACTTACTGATTGGTTTGGAATATCCAATAGAGTGAATGGAGTGAGGGAAGACTTTAGATCCCAGTGCTCTCTTACTTTGAATGAGTACTTCAATAAGTTGACTTAAGGTTCAGGGTAGTTAAATAAATCATAATCTAGGTCAACGCTAGTGAAATCAATTGGTTAAACTTATTTAATAGGTATGTCTTGAATTTTTTCAGCTTCCAATCCCTGATTGTTTACTTGGATATTTATCTTTGAAGGAGAAGCAGGAATGGCAGTCTGAGCAACAATTAGATCAACAGTAGCTTCTTCAATCTTAATTGGTTGATGCTTTCGCTATTAATGCAACTTCAGTGTGCGCTTAAGCATCCATTATCCACAAAGATCACAATGAAGCAAATCGAACTGGCTTTTGGACTTCGCATATCTAAAACAATTATAATAAATCCTTACTTCCAGAGTTTGCCACTGCTCTAATCACTGGCTTGTTTCTACTAATATCTTAACATAAATATTATTAATATAGGTAATATTCTACTTAGGAATGAGGACTAATGAGAGGTAAGCAAAATACTATTTCCAAAGAATCATTATAATACTTACGGGCAAACATATATTGAATTTGTGAATTTAAGTTAATATTTTTAACTTATTACTATCAAAAATAAGGTAAGTCAGACTGCCATTTTAAAGATTACTGGGTAGATGTCACAACCCATTATAGTCTCCGTTAGTCAACTTTCGATACTTATAAGTATGATTATGAATCACTTTGTTTAAGCAGAGAAATTTAAAGGAAATCACAGACAAGTAAGTGATAGGTACTGTTATATTTTGAATTCAGATTTAATATAATTAATATAAATATATATACTTAGATCTCTTATATACTCATAAACATCATTCTAACCCAATCACTCTCGTTGCTCAAACCTAGTCACTCTCTTTATAACCCTCTTATATATATATATGAATCACTTATCAGTATCTCCTTATAATTGCCTTATCAAATATTCAGCTAGGAAGGTCTTGGAATTTGTGAGTTTGCTGGCATTTGCAGCTTTAGATTTTCAACTTTCAGATCGGTAGGTCGGTATACCCAATTTCTGATCTGAGGACACTTTCCAGAGACCCTCCTCATTTCCCTCGGATGCACCATGAGGTCCTACCTTGGGTCTTAGATCTTCCCCAAACCACTCCTAATCGTCTAGAAATCCAAGCCTCATTACATAAACATACAATAAGTGGGTTTTAAAGTTACGGAACCGCGGATTTAGAGAGGTGGGTGGATTTATTTCAATTCCAAGTTTGAAAGTGGCTATACTATCTCTAAGTGATTATAGAATATGACTTATATGATTTTACAAAAATTATTTTCTAATCCTCTCCAAACCCTACCACCCCAACTTAAATGTTGCAAATACACTTTAGAACGATGAAATAGAAAGAGGGAACTCGATTGGAGGTGGAAGTGGCTATAACCCATCTTGAAATGTTTGGGTGCCCTTAACCGCCATTTTGACCTTAAAAATTGAAGAAAATAGCCTTATATTTTTCCATTGATCCTACCTCAAAATATGTTCTTTAATAGTTCTAAGTTATCAAAATGTGTTATAATTGCTAGCAGGCTATATAATCATACATTTGATTAGCTTGAAGGTGAAAGCATAAATAGGAGAGACAATATCCTAAATAAGTTCAGCCTAAACAAGGGTATTTTCCAATTTTCATAGTCTTACTGGAAAAAGTCTACCTCAATCCTATAGGTAGACCTCTACGCCTTTGCTCGGTCAGGACCTTGGAGATTCTATGACTAAGGTTGCTATATATTTTAACTATTAGAATAAGGAACGAATAAACACAGGTAGAGTGAGAAGTTTGGAAGGAAGAAAGTCTACTTTACAATTGGAAGAAGTCCACTTTTTTACCTCTGGAAGAAGTCTACTTTTAGGACTGGAAGAAGTCCACTTTTAGGACTGGAAGAAGTCCACTTTTGCTTCTGGAAGAAGTCCACTTTTCAATTGGAAGAAGTCTACCTTTTGGAAGATTTCCAACTTTTTCAAATTATCTCTAAGATTGAAATAATCTGTGACTAAATATATAAACTATAGTTATCCAAGTAGCTCCTCACTTAAACTATAATACAAATAATAGCAGGAGTATTGCAAAAATTTTAATGAGAGGGAAGGTTCGGTAACTCAGTATATTTTTCTTAGAATAGAGTATATATGGATTATGTATAATGTAACAAACATCACTTTCAGTTAACCTTAATTCAAGTAAGAATTCCAAGATTGCCAACACTTAGTTTTAAAAATTGCAATTCTCTTTTTTCTAAGAATAACAACCTACCTAGCCTTGCTTAAAAGCTATGAACTCAGCTTAGAACTCCTCAATCAAATTGGTAGGAAGTCTTCAAACTTTGGAAGTTAAAGCTACCAAACCTCATAGTTGAATCTATCGACCAGCAATACTATTAAGCTCTATACAAACTTGAGTTGCTTTACTATTATCATAAAACGAATGAGCTTTAAATAGTTCTTACTAACTTCCTACAACTTAGTACAAGTAAAGAGCTTTGATAAAAGAGTGGCTTTAAATAACTTTTGAATGAAAAATTTCTTTGAGCCTTACTCAATAAGTTGAAGGTAAAATTGAAATAAATGGAAGATAACTGGAAGATAACTGGAAGACAACTTGTAAAGTCTTGATGTGATGTTTGTTACATAGATTAAAAGTCTTATACTTTTCTATGATTTTCACTTAGCTTTGAGATGAATAATTGATATTCAAAAGACTCAATACAACCAATCATTCAGTAAAGTTATTTCTATACTTACAAACAGCAATTACTTTATAAGATTGTAGACCTTGAATCTAAGCCAAGATATTTTCCCCTAAGTCTTTATGAGAATTAGAAGATACATGGAAGATAAGTCGACAGTATGGGTTACAGCAAGGGGCAGTATCATTAAAGGTGATTGGTATATAGGTTGAACCAATATCTAGGAGGATATTACTTTTATTCGAAGTCAACATCAGCATTTTCCCTTGATAATTATTCAGCTAAATCTAAACTTACAAGGAAACCTTCTTAGTAGCTAAGATTTCTTAGGAGTCTAAGGTGATTGATATGATATATTATCCCTCTATTTAATCTTCACTCTGGCTTTACTTATATGCAATATCCGGCTCGGATTTTTAAAAACAAAACTAACTTGGTAAAAATAAAGTGTCAAAACTTTGCTTATTTTTCTCTATAATCTCTATATAATCCTTAATTAAAGCTTACTATTAATCTCAAAATATCTCAAATTTCTAAAACCTTAAATCCACCCTCTATTCTCAGGAAATCCAAGGGTTATCCTGCTGCTTTCGCATTCCCACTTCTCTCATAAGTGTCTGAGATTACTTAGCTTACTCTCACATAGTCTGGAAGTGAAGGGGTTAGCTCCAACGAAACTTATGATCGAATTAGTAGTCATTTTGAGAATCTCGATTTTACCCCTCAAATTCATATGAATTACACGACTAATTCGAATAAATTTAATTCCTAAGAAATGACGCTAATTTTGGAAAAGTTCAACTTAACCTCTGTCAATCATAACAGTTCTCTCATCACTTTATCTCAAGCATCTAAGTTTAAAATTTAAAGTAACTGAGAGTTGCAGGGAGGCTTGAGTAGGAGCAGGGATCGTTCAATTCTATTTTCTAACGTCATTAAGATTTGGTTTGATTTCAGGCATTTTTATTTTATCAGTTAAAGTATAAAAGTTTAAATTTTAACCTACTCAAACAACTATGGAGATATAATAGTTATACTCTAAGGCCCTATGGTAAGCTCTGTTGTGGATTGATCTCACTTATTAATAGTGAGGAATGTAATGCAGTGAGATTGGTTAGGGTTAGTTGGAAATTCAATATATTCTAACTTTTATGATTGCATTGTAATAATTTTAGTCATTATGATCTTTTTACTACTTAAAGCTTAGCTATAAGACTTATTAACTAATGCATAATATTTACTATCATTACAGGTAACGTTGCCATACTTCCTTTAGAACGTAAGCTGTGTCATAGATGCATATATATAATGAAGGGAACCTAAAAAGGTTGGGTAAAGCGAAGAAGATAACTCTTCAAAAAAGTAGTCGTTAGACAACTGGAATTGTGTCCATTTTGGAATATGTGTCCATTTGGGAATATGTGTCCAATTTGGAATAGGTGTCCATGTAACAAACATCACTCTGAGATTTATGAGATTGAGCTCTTTGATTTAGTTGAAAGTGTTTCAAGAGAGCTATAGGATTATTAATAGCAGTAATACAGTTACCCTAACTTAACTCAAACCATTAATCAAACAATTCCTTTGAACTAGGGTGCAACCCTAACCTAGAGATAAACTCCAGGAAGAGCTGCTTGAGGTTTTCGCAGTAAGAAGTTGTAATAATAAATCGTGCTGCTACTAGTCTCAAAAGATGAGAGGAAAAGTAAGAGTAATAAAGCCAAGCTGACTTACCTCACCAGTTCACCTGGTAAAGCAACGCAACTTAACTGAACTACTGCCCCTTAAACTCTGACCTAACTTGTTTCAAACTTATACCTATAAAGAGTTAACAAAAAATCTAAACCCAACTGAGGAAGGGTTTCAAAGTAAGGTTAGCTTAACTTAAATAAGCTTAAGGTAATTTAGTACTGTAGTACTTTTCTTAACTGTAAACCAACTACAAACTGTAAAGCCAGTCTAACTTTGACTTTACTATTAGAATACTGCTTGAGCCGATTTACGCTTGAGGCTTTTACACCTCTCTACAGTCAGGGTGAGTACCTAGGCTAGTAATGTTCAAGAACTAGTAAGTAAGCAAAGTAACTTCTTATAACTTAGTTTAGTAAAGTTTAAGACTTTCTGATTTTAAAGTGTGCAAATACCAAGTAAACACCAGTCAGGGTAAATCAAAATCAAAACTAAAAATTTCTGAAACATCTTAGGTTCTACCAGTTTGAATATTCAAACGGCTGGTCCTCGGAAACGAGGTTAAATTCGATTCATTTTTATAATTATTTTACTAGTCTGAAACATGGACCATCCGGCGAAACGATAATTTTCAAAGTAACCAATAATGATGGAACAATCCTAGCGGTAGGACTAGTCAATTTGTGTGTGTCCCTTTTGTGTGTGTCTCCTCTTTGTGTGTGTTACCCCTAATCAAGCTGAAACTAATTGAAGCTGCGTGGACCAGCCGGCGAAACGATAGAGAACTTCATACTTGGTAATCACTTCTTCGGACTTGCATTATTTCAAATGTCGTTATTCAAAGTAACCAATAGTGTTGGAACAATCCTAGCGCTGATATTAGTGGAGGCTTGATTAATTAATCTAAAAATCAAAACCTAAATCAAATCCAACCTAAGAAAAATCAAAATCAAAACCCCTAATAATTATCAAGTTCAATAATCAAGTTACAGTAATCAAAACGGATCAAATTATCTGCTAAGTATTTTTCTTAATTCTTTTTTTATAGGTACCAAACTTGATAATAAAATCGTACGATTCAACAGAGCTCTGATAATACAAAAACAACCTGAATTAATTCTTTAGCCAAAATCTTTTTATTTAACTTTTAATATAGGTACCTTAAAGAACTTAGTGTTAAGAAGAATGAGGCCTCATAAATAGCTAGCTACTAAGATTATCGTTTAAACTAGACACTACTTTTAGACCATTTAATTTTTAACCCCTTTGTTTTATAGATTCCTTTTAGATCTCAGTGTAGATTAATAAGTGGCCACTTAAAGAAAGAACACTAAATCAACTCAGAGAACTAAGAAAACTTAACCACTCTCTTTAATAATTTTTATAGGTACCCTGAAGATACATTGACTATAGAGAAGTCAACCTTACTAAGGCAGAGTAGCTGAGCTAAATTAAAAAATTTCAAGGCTTTAATCAAAGTAAGAAAGAACCTAAAACTCTGCCCAAATTTTTAGTACTTTAATTACAGAGAGTGTAACAAACATCACTCATGCTTGAGTGAACTTTTTTTAATGTAGCCTTTTTAAGAAACCAGAACTCTGTTAATAGAACAGCCAATCACAGTAGTTAGACCCTGTCAAATCTTTTTGGGTGGTAGAAGCAACTTAAGTAAGCCAAAATCCTTTTTGAAGATCTCAAACATTAACTCTTAAGAACTAGAAGCTAGCAGTCTGTAGTAGTTGTAGGTAGGTAATTGTTTTACTTTTGTGATGTCTAAACTATAAATGGAATAAGGAATATGAAACATGGAAATTTGACATATGATTTTTATTTTCTCAACTCTATTAGGATGAGTGCAGTAGTATATAGTAATAGAGAAACTTACTCTAGGTATCAGTAGTTAGTGCTGAGAGGTTTTTTAATTAATCTTACAAGTCTTAGTAAACCTGAAACCCTGCCAAAATTTTGAGATCTCCAAATCAAGATCACTGTAAGTGTAACAAACATCACCGATGCCTCCTGAGTGATTTTCAAACTCAAGACTTAATTCTCTAACTGTCAAGAGCCTTGGCTGAGTGGCCAACGATCACGTGTTTGTGCTAGTTAGGTGGCAAGAAGTTTTGAAGAGCAAGAGTAGTTTGTTCAGTGCTTTTCATGAGAGTGATCTATAGATAGTAGTTTTAAAGATAGCCCAATAGAGTGAAATAGACAGTAAAGGATTTTTCCTTGCTCGAATAGTAAGAGTCCAGTAGAACCTGGTCTTAGGTCAACTTACTTAGGGTCTTAGGAGTCCGTGTTGGTAGAGGGATTTTTTTGGGCTGAACTGTGAGGACTGGAAAAGCTGAAACGCTGCCCAAATTTTGAGACGAACTGGTTGTGATCTATAGACTTAAGTTATGAATATAGAATACTAAAGATGGATAATTGATTTTTTCAACTCAGGTATGAGGAGGCATGCAGATATAAGATATCATCACACTTACCTAGGGTACAGGTAGTCTGAGTTGATAACGCCCTTTTCGCCAAAGTAAGAACAGAAGACAGGAGAACCTGAAATGCTGCCCAAATTTTGAGTTGGGCAAAACCGACATGAGTGTAACAAACATCACTCATTAAACCTTCGGGTTTTTTGAAGACTACCTTAGTTAAGGCTGCTCACTGGAGTTTAACTATAGGCTTGGGTTAACTAAGCTGACAGAATACATACTAGACGAAAGGTTCAAGAAGTAGAACTGAGGCAGCAGTGGGGTAGGCAGGAAGATAAGAATTGTTGACAGCAGTTAAAGAGCGCTGTCGATTAAAACTTTCGAAATTTAACAATAGACTGGACCTGGAATTCCGCTTATTTATAAATAAATCGGCCAATAGCGTTGAGAATATCTCGATTTAAATTGGATTATTAAAAGATTAGAATTGGTCATAATTATAAAGAGAGTAGAATAAATGCTTGTGAAATAAAACTAAAAATAACATCAAAAAGCTGCATTTAGCAGATACTTAAGTGGTAATATACTTGAACAAATTATTATACTTGAGCTGGCTAAGTAGCATGAATAGCTTCTTTCAGTGGACTAGCTTGACTTTCATTTCAAATTTTTCTTGGTAGTTGGATGCTGTGTACCATTCTTCTATTCAATCTACTATTTAATATGAAGCTACTTGCCGGACTTTGCGCTGTGATTAGTTGAATCATCAGCATTCTGATCTTGGTCTTGTAGTTGTTCCTGATCCTTCACATTAAGCTCTTTTTGTTTTGATCGAGATATTCTCTAGTAATCCTTTACTTAGGAGTTGTCTGTTTGCTCTATATATATATATAATTTAAAGTAAAGTTTACTTACTGGTAGCGTGAGAATTTGGTTTTTTTGGCTTTTAAGAGTTCTTATTATTTTTGTCAAATTTTTCTATCGTATCTTGTAAGGTCCTTTGCTTAGGCTCTTTTGTGTTGCTAACTCGGGGTTTCACATTCTTCTTTTTGGTTTCTTAAGTAGGTTTGTTAATGGCCGGGTTTACTATGGCAGTCTGGCTTTAATGAGTCCCCTTATCTTCATCCTCACTCTCAGAAATGCCCTCCTAATTGATGATCCTGTTTGGCACTGTCTAAGTTTAAGTCTCCTCGACCTCTTCCCCGAGAATCATGTTAAGACCACTCTCGGGTTCCTTGGACACTCGAGCAGGTGCTTTCTTTGTAGTTTATGAGCTTGGTTTATGAGTTAATCTGTTCACACTTCCAGTAGAGGAATTCGAAGAGCTTTGGATCTATTGCTTTGGGGGTTTTGCATCATTGGAATGCTATGTATTTTGGCCATTCTTGCTTGTGGAATTCTTGACACTTGGGTTTTGGAGCTGTTAATTAATTTGTTCGGCTGATGACTTTAATTAGTTGTTGACATTCTACTGTTTTTAGCTTTGTTAGCTCAATATCTCAAGTTCTGAATCATGTATGCGTTTATTGGCATTAACACTCTTAGTGTGACCAACTGAGCCTCTATGAGAAGCGGGATCATTTAAACCTCCTCTTGAGATATCGTCCTGTCTACTTTTGTTCCTTTTTCCTGTGTGATCACCCTTCTCTTCCTCATATTACTACAATACATTTGCTTTGACATTCTTCATATCTTGGGGTTTTTTTAAAAGGTTTTTACGAGAGGAATTTTGACGAAGTCTATCTCCATTATTCATATTTAGATCAAATCCCTGTCTGTTTCTCTAACCTTTTTCTTTATCATTCAACTTAGTCTCTCTCTTATTGTAATCATACAAATTTTAAGAAGTCCTGGAACCACGCAAATCGAAATCCTGGATAGATTCAAGAACATTTCCAGATTTGCTTTTCGAATAGCGATCATTCTAAAGTTGCAAGTAGGGTGATTGGGAAAGGGGAGCATTATAATTTGGTGAGCTATTGATTTAGTTCTGGTGGAACAGCTTATCATTGTAGAGGTTTTGGAGATGCGCTGATCCCTAATAATAAGGATTCTGAGGCACAACCATGTATTCAGAATTGACTGGATAAGTTTTCCTATAAATTAATGTAACAAACATCAAAACTTTACTTTAAAATGTCGGCAGACTATTATGACAAGTAGGCTAAACTTTTAAAAAAGCTTGCCTTGTAAACATTTTAGTAATTAAACAAATGATCGGGGACTATAATCTTTAATGCGGCTTAGTAAGTTTTAAAGTTATCAAATTCATGTGATTTTTCCACGATTGGTTGAATTGAATCCAGATACTTATTGCTTAGTTTATCATCATATCGTCTTAGCTTCACCAAATTTGCTTGTTCATATTTATTTCTTGGGAACTAGGTACTTGTCAGACAGTTTATCATATTAACTCTAAGGTCATAAGGGATCTCATAGTTAAGCTAAAAATTCTTTTGCTTTTCTTATAAAGGAACCAGCGAGACCGACCCTCTAAATAGTATTACATTTAATTTAAATATCTTACTTATCCGACATGAAATTAAGAATTTCTGGTATCTTGTTCTAAATCTTTTGAAAGACTTTAGCTTGAATTTCCTTATAAAATTGTATGTAATGATCGAACTCGAGAGAGTTATACTCATCTCTGCTGTTTTCGATATGACTAATGATCTCAGCAATATGGTTCACGGTTTAAATGCAATACCAGGGGTCCAAGTTCTCGTTGTCTTTCTCATAGTAGTTAAGCTCATTCTAGTTACTTTCCAAGTCGTCTATACAAAATAAAAATGAATCAGAATTACATTTGTCGTTATCTTTTTGAATTCTTTTGCGTAGTTTCACTATGTGGTCTTTAGTCTGCCATGAAGTTATGTCTGCATATATGTAGTCATAATTGTCACTACCTTTAGCATAGTATGTTATTGATTCTGCTTTCTCGTATGTCAACTCATCAATTTGGTGAATCAAATATTTTTCCCCTCTCCTTAAATCTAACTCACAATAAGGGAATTCCTTTGCTCCATGCCTATAGATTATAATTTAGGCTTTTTTAATGGTCTTACATGCTAAAGTATCTCACTAACGCGTCCCTAGCTCTAGGCATGAAGTCAGCAGGTCGATGGGTTAGTGTGAACCTGGGTTTTGACAGAATGCTGCATTCATAAAAACGCAGTGAGAGAGGAAGTTTTAATCCCAGTTTGAACTCATCACTGCAGAACAACTCATCGATCAGATTGGAGACAAGCTTCTTCTCGTTGAATTAAGGATAATACCATTGTGGCAGAGCAATGAATCCCCTTTTCATAGACATAGCCTCAAGGTAGTTGCACTAGTTTTCCCTTATCACTGCATACTGAGCCTTGGGAATATCTTCATCCTTGTTAAAGTAGCAGAGCTCAACAATAATTGACGAATAACCATCAACCCATTCAGATATCAGCTTCTTGTTTTCATCAAATATTTTAGTGAAAGCTGGCACTTAATTCAAGTTGTGGGGTTTATTGTCAATTCTATGCACAAGTCTGATTTGATACTGAGAAAGTCTGAAATCAAAGACCAGTATATTCATCATTGCGGCGAATGGAAATGATAGAGGATTAAGGAAATGACTATCAGTAATGTGTGAAGGTGGGGCATTAAGCAATCCAGCCAGTAACATTAAGAATGCTCTCCTCTCGACATAGATCATCCCGTCACAGAGAATGTTAGCAACTCCCATCAATTGGTCAAAGTACTCGTCAAGTGGCTCTTGCTTTTAAATATCTGGTCGAAAAACGAAGTTATTGTTGAAGGCCTGTTTGTAGTTTCTATGTTGAAAATGTCTAAATTTATTTGTGCCCTTAGTGACTTGATAAGCGTGACAACTGTTCATTAGCCTGTAATTTTCTGAATCAAAGAACGGAGATCCTGTAAAGAGCTTTTTTTATTCCGGGGATAATTTGCTCTCTACATATCTATTGATAAGCACGGCGGAATTCATCATCCTGTTCAGAGTTGTGAACTCTGAAGGAGTGAAATTTGGAGCAGGATAGGATACCAAGTTAAATCTAATGAAAACAGGGTCAATGTAATCTCTGTTGGTCACGACAGTTTTGAAGTCCATATGGAGCTCTTTCAATTCGCCTTTTTTTTAGTTTTTTGTATATGCTGCTACATCGGTTTCTTTATAAACTGATGACTTGCTGGATAGAGATTTAATAGGCTTTTCTTCATAGCACTATTTATTCTCTCTTATCTTTTGATAAATTGTGCTGATATCATGTTTCATTTTAGAGTTCCCCTTACCTTTAGATAGGTGAGAAATATCTGGGAGTTGCTTATTATTCAGTTACTGCTGCATCTCTTATTAGGCTGGCTGCTGTTAAGCTTCTTAAAGTTTTTGCTCTTTAGCTTTCCCCTCCGCTTTCATTTTCTCCCTGATTTAAATGCAACTTATAAGTCTTTCTTCTTGGATAGTACCAGGTTCGATCAATTGAATCTTGAGAGACTTGTTATCACATTAGTGATCGGCATTTATTTAAAAGAGCGTAAAGACCCACCAGCCTTTAATTTGACTTTCGGTGAAATTATCTCTGTAACCTTGTAACTTCTCCTCAACTTGATTAAGGAGATCCTGAAAACTGAAAGGATTTTTCAGACAATCCTGAAGATAATCCTTATGATGATCTTTCTTGTTTTAGAGCATTTGCTCACTGATCTTTTGTTAGCTCTTTTAAGGAGTGTACGACTCGTAACGTCGAATGTTTAATTGGTCGGTATACTCGCTTACTGTCATTTGACTATCTATGATTTCGTGATGACGCCTCGAATTTTCGTTTGTGAAACTGCTCACAAGTTAACTTGATCTTCTATTTGATGAAAGTAGGTTATCTTCAAGTATTATGCTTTTTTCCTTAAGATCGACGTCCAATAGGTTCATACCTCCTTCCAAAAGGATTTGTTCATAATTGTTAACAGGTTCTTGGTCTGTCTCTTCCTCCTCATCGTTTTCCTCATCGTTTTCCTCATCTGATTCATTCTCCTCATTGGCTTAAGAAACCTCTTCTTATTCGCGCTCTTCCTCAGAATCTTCCATTTGGCTGAGAGTAGGAATTTTCCCATCATTTTTCCAATAAAGAAGATACGAGCCTTCGTGAAACTCTTGAATATTTTTAAAAGCATCAAAACTAATACCACACTTGTGCAAACTCTTGGTATTGACGGTTCCCTTCAAATGCGGAGTGAAGTTTTTGGTTGTAATTGCACGTCTAGCTTTTGTTATAAATGTTTTGGATAAAGTGCTTTTTTTAAAATGATCCTATTAGTATGGTACATTACAGCAACTTGAGGATCCTCACAGATCTCATCCTGTTGTTAGTCTTCGAAACTGAGACCATGAACCTTATTTTGTCTTAAAAGTTTACAGAAGTCAAGAATTTTAAGTTTCTCTAAGCAAGGCTTGGGATACCTGCTATAATCTTAGTAAACAGATAAATGAGATCCATCAATGACAGCTGTCAAAGAGTTAGCAAGTTTTATTAAATCAGGGTTACTAGAATCTGCTTTCAATTGCTCTTTCAAGAAACTGCAGAGCGCGATTATACTCATGGGGTGAGTAGATGTAATGAAATCGAAAACACTGCAAAGCAGGGAGGTTTTTTACTCACAGGATGGCTTAATAATAACACCGATAGTAAGCAATACTTCTAAACAACTTTCATGATGTTCAAGTTTATTTAAGAGATCTCTTGATTGTTCAAAGGAGATCTAAATTTCAATATCAGGACCAAAATTTTCCAGCTTTCGCAATTACTTCATAGGAAATATTAATATATTATAATCTGGCGATGATTTCAGGATTAAATATAATTAAATTAAAGAGTTCAAATTATATAAACAGCATATCCTGTCATCTCTACACAAACCATAAAGCAAGGCCCCTTCAATTAAGGGCCAGAAGAAACTGCCACAGAATGAAGAAAGCAAGCATAGCTCGAAGTCTGGCTTCTCACTCTCGCATCAATCAATTATCAGTGATGAGTTCCTGGACTCCAATTCCCTCTAAGATATCAAACCCAGCAAAGTGAAGGTGCAGGAGAAGACCATCACAAAGTGGACGCCAGTGGTCTTGGGCAAGCTCTTCCCTAATGTGATTTAGAAGTCCAAGTTCACCTACAGCTCGGGCAAGGTAATCAATGCCGGCGATGTGCCGCCTCATGTGTCAGAGTTGGCGAGTGGAGTCATTATCAAACTCCCCTCGGAATCAATCGCCGAATACCTGAAAAAGAATGTTGATGTGTGTTACATGCAAGAGGATGATGAGCTGTG
>ARYC01008505.1:0-14113 GCA_000711775.1 Oxytricha trifallax
TTCTTCAATAGATCTAATCTTCATTCAAATGTGTTTTTCTTATGAAAAGAAATGTTACCTGGATAGACCTCGGAATCTCTTTATTATTTTCAGATATCTTATAATTTTTATCTCTCAGAGGAAGGCTTTTAAACTGTAAGGAAATGATGAAAAAATGCCTGTCAATTGATTGCAAAAATTTATATAAAATTAATATTCCAAAATTTTGATGTGACCTTGCCTCAAGAAGTGGCCCCCAAACCCTTGATTTAACTTCTTTTCAAATTCCATATCAACACTCCTATCATGTTAATTAGGCGACCCAGATCCTAATGGTTCGAGCTCCATCCATGAGTTGACTCTTTTGCCATTTCCCAATCTCATCAAATTATTGTAAAAATGGACATGCCTATGTGAGATCACCATGAAGCTTTTTCGAAAAGTGTCCAAAACTATTGTAATCGTGTTACCCACCCAAAATATAGTCTAGACACATGTAGCTTCTCTCATAAATTAATGTTGAGCAAAATCTACTGTTTATAAATATAATAATTATTTGTAAATGTTAAAGGCCCTCAATAAAATCATCGTCTATTATCCAAATAAGTGGTAAACAAAACTCATCGTGATCCTGAAATTGTTAAAAACACGATCGATAAAATTTCGCAAACTTATTACTTATCCAAGGGTTCAATTGGTATAAATAAAAAATTTTATTTTTAAAATGCTTTCTTAAATTACCTGCACTTGAATATTTCGGATTATTTCCTTATAATTAATACATAATTCTTTAATCTGAATTTGATGTCACGCTAAATGTATTGTCAATTAGCACAAAATAAAGTTACAAGATAATTCCCTTTGGCCTAGATAATATTTATAGCTTCTAGCTATATTAAAAAGTAAACATATAAGTTAAGGATTAATTTTAGTAACAGATAATTTTTACCAACATATTTAGCTCAAATTAGATGATTTGATATTTAAGTCATCGATGTCGAGTTATTATAAATATTTGTAATTATAAAAATATAATTTCTTATTTAGTACAACATTATCATTATTATTACAGTTTCTTAAGATTACGGAGGATGCCTTACATTTGTTGACCTCAAGGCAAGCAGTTTGAAACAGATTAAATAAACTAAGATTATTTATAAATGTTTATAATTAATACAAAAATAACAGACGAAATATCATTCAGTAAATTATTTCTCACAAAATTAAACAACAATATATTTATGCTTATTATATTCTCTCTCTCTATATTTGATTTTTAATCAACTTTTATATTTTATATCCTTATTAATATATTAAATTTGAAAATTTTAGACTCCTTAAGTGAAACTACTTGTTAAATTTTTTTTGAATTCCTACTATCTTTCATTTGTTTTCTTTCTTATACTAGTCTTATTATCCAAATAATCCATGTCGTAATTGGTATCTTTATTCTCATCATCATGACTTTCGCTTTCTTTATTATTTTATCAATATCATCTTTTCTCACAATGCTAGTTCATTTTGCTGTATTTCTTCAACATTCTCATCTTAATACCATGATCTTGCAATAATTCCCTTATCCTTATCAACATCATTATAGGAATTATTGGCACCATCATCAGCATCTGCATCAGTCTATTGCAATAGGATTTAATTATTTAACACTACCAACATCATCAGGATGAGAAGTCTTACCTTCTACAGTAATGCTATAAACACCTTCTTCGAAGCCATTCTCACCTAAGTTATTATTGACACCGATAGATTTTTGTTTTGCATATCCTTTCTCCATTTTTGGTTATTTAAACTATTAAGGAATTACTGGCGTTGATTCTTTGGACTAGCTCCTGATGAAGAATGGAATAAAAACATATTTTATTGAGAATAAAATATTGATTTTAAAATATAATAATGTTTAAGGATGCCATTAATCCATATCATATTTAACTATTTTAAAAAGATTATGTAGCGAATATTAAGCATAGCTTAGTTTCTTTTTATTATTTAGTATTATATCCTCTCTTAAAGCGCTTTATTCTCATCTTTAATATCAATAAACATTAAATCTGGTTCCTCATCTTAAATTCTATTATGATTTAATTGATTGTTTGTTGAAGATTTTACAAAATTCAATTTTTTATTTGGGAGTCAGTTAAAACTTCTAGTGTTATGGTTTAAAAGTAGAAATATCGATTTTATATACATCTACTGTTATTTATTATTGCTAGATAATTCTATCTTCAAATGTCTGAGTTAGGAAATCAGTTTGCTTGTTCATTATATTGTGAGTATTGATTGTTTGCTTTGTATATCCATTTATAAATGATCATTTAGGATAAATTAATGTCCTATTAATTTAATTAATTAACAGACAAAAATATAGAATTATAAAATTCTTTTTATTTTTTTATTCGATAATTGAATCTTAGATAAAGCCTATACTTACAATTAAGTTATTAATAGGTAAATAAGTATTAATTTGCTTTTTAATATGAATTTTACTGAAAAGCTTAATAATATACTTCATTCCTTTTCATTTATTCCCTATATACAGATCCTCTTTAATTAATTTTTCATAATTTTACTTTTAAAAAATCGTGTATCAACAGAATTTAAAATAATTTGCAACATAAAATAACTTCTACTATAAATAATGAGCAAGTTATTATTATTATCATCCAAAGCAAACAAGCCAGATGTATTTCCCATCAATTTTTTATGTGTTTTAATAGGTTTGATGTTATTAGTTAATTGAGGTTAGTAGGCGTTCATTTTTCTTTCTAGTTTTGGCTTAATAATGATCATTCACCTGTCATAAAATTCATTCTCCCATTTCTGAGACTAAAGAGTTTTACGTTTAATACCATTAAATGAATATTTTTACTGTAAAATATATATATATATATATATATAAATAAGTTATTTAAGCAAAACATTGCCTTAAATTAAGGATGAATTTATTAAATAACATACCAGGCTAAAGAATTATAGTTAACTTTTTCAATTTCAATGTTTTAAAAATGAAGGTAATAAATCTCATAAAAACTAATTAGTTCTATAAATTACCACCTTATTTTATTTTTTAAATCCAATTAAGTTATTTTAATATACATAAATAATTAGAATTTTTAAGTTTTTATGCATAATAGATTATCAAATTAGATGATAGATAGATAATAACTATAATTCATTAAATGGCAAAAATGTAGTTCATTACAATTATTACTCTTGACTACTTTTACTCTCTATTTCTTCTTCATTCAAGTTTTACCTATATTCTCCTGCATAACTCTTACTAGTCAACTCATCTACTGTGATATTGGTCTGCCTATTAGTAGTTAGAATCTGGAAGAGTCCTGGCGACTCTTACTTTATTTTTTCATTCTAGATTCTTCCTACTAGATAAATATTTGGTTAGGCAACTTCTTGAATGATTAAGTTGTGGTTATAGAAAAACGATCAATCATCATTATTTTTACGTCCTTATTATGAATGAAGAGATAGAGTTATCAACTTCTACTGGATTCTTGTCTATTTCTGTAAAATACTCATCTTGCTTCTCGTGATTATATTCAAAATGGGATTAGACATCATAATGCAGAACTAGCTTGTCTCAAGTATCTACTTGTTTATTGAAATTTGTCAGCTAAGTTCCTTTCCCTTCTTGTCATAGTGCCTCGCTACTGATTTCCGAATCTCCATTCTCCTGCAGCCAACCTCCAGGTAAACATGAGGTTGTATGTCTGCATCTTAACCCAATCATCTGAGATTATTTGTAATATAGGCTACCTCGGTAGTAACAATGTGAAATGGTTCATTGTCAGAGCCGCCATTACCCCGCATTCTTTTGTGTCTTGTGTATTTTATATTTAGGATTTACAGACAATCCTACTAGCTTAGAACTCTTCCCTATTATCTCTGTTATCTCTATTTTCAAATCAGAATACTTTTACTTTCTGAAAAAACTAGGTTTCCCTTATATCTATACCATATGTAATTACCCTCATAATTGCTCCATATTTGGTTGTATCTCTCACATTGTAATTTATCTTTATGATTTTCCATATTTTTATTAATTTTCTTTATTTTTAATTATAGGATTCTACCATTATATTGTTTGAATTTTGAATTTTAATAAAATTACCTCTAAATTACTCGATTCATATCTTATTGTTTATTTATTCTCTTTTTTGAAGATTGAGGTTGTTGGTCCATACTTTTTGCTGTCTGCTTCTTCTCCTCATTAGTCACTTTGAATATTTTTTTTATCTTCTGGTAACACTTTTTCACAAGTCCTCTATTTTATCGTCCACTAACAACATGTTTGCAACCACTTCAACTTTGGTTCTGTAGTCTAAGTCAGCTAATTTATGATCAACTTATGGCTTTATTAAATCTTACTTGGTTTCCTGCTTCGTTGATTAGATAACTACTTGTCATGTAGGTATTATTTAAAAATTTTTAGTGGACTCTGTAGAAATGACTCATACCTTAATTCAATACTGTCATACTCTAACTTATCGCCATCATTGTATCTCCATAACAATCTTAGTTAAGAACAGCTTTTATATTTTCAAGAGTTCCTTTTCTTTTATCTATATTTTTTGCAATAACATCATAAGAAATTTTCTAACGTAGGCTTCGCTAACCTCATATTTTTCTGAACTAATTGTCTAGTGATTTCACTCTTTCGACTTTTTTTAATTAGCGTGGCATTCATCATAATTTTATTTATGCTGCATCTCTGAGTTTTTAATGCTATTCTCTTCAGTTATATTTCTTTTTCAATTTTCACATATTTTGATGCTGAGAGTGGTACACTCATCTATTTAATCAGCGATTCATCTTTAACCACAATTATAGTATCGCATAATGTTGACTTTGTGAGGTTAAGTATAAGTAAGTTTGTTTCTGTATGCCCTCCAAAGTTCTTTAAGTGAAAGATTTAGTATCTAAAAAGATGTTAATCCCTAAATTTTAAATTTCTTGAACCTTATTTATTTCTTAAACTTCGCTTACTTCCTTAAATTCTATAGCATCGCTCTCATTAATTTATTCTTATTCGTGTTAAATTTCAAGTTGTGTGATCTTTCAATTTCCATAAAACACATCTATCACCCTTTTTAATTAATTATTGCTTGTTTTTCACATTTATGACGATGTCATCCACAAAGATCAATAGTTTTCATTATTTTGATCAGTGACACAAGTTTCTTTTATGAATACACTGCATCTTCCAGTTATATGTTAACAGAATCTGGGATAGTCTTTTACCGTTGTTTGCTTCGATTTCCTCTCCTTCGTAAGTAATATTATTATTCTTAATAATTTTTAAATCATTTTAACTATATAACGATCTTGCTGTGTTTAAACACTTTGTTGTAGTGTGCTCATTAATTCGATTTCTAGAAAGAGTCATTTTCTTTTTTACAAATCTATAAAAAGATAGGCTTCTCAGTCTTTGCTTACTACTTCTCAATTCTTTCATATTTTTTAATAGCCTAATAAAATGCCATACGTGCTCTTTTTATTTTTCAACCAGTTCTAATAGTCTTGTTTCAAGTAATTAGTTTTTTATCCTTACTTTTGTTTACAATCACCTTCTCTAAGATGTTACTTAAATGAAAGATTATTACTACTGGTCTTTTGCTCCTGAACTCTGGATACAATCCTCCTTTGTTCTTGCTAAGTATTGATATAAAACAAAAGAAAGGTAATTAAATGATTTAAATGCAGAAAAGAAATTACAAAAAAGGACTTTTTGTTAATTAAATCATATAATAGTAACAGAAATACGAAATTAATAAGCACATGCATAAAAACTGGAAGTAATTATTACAAATAGTTCATTGATATTAACTAATTCAAAAGGGCTAAACCCTTACTTATATTATCATATATTTAGATCGGGTCCCGAGAGACCTCAATGTAATCGTGTTATTATTATAAATACAGATATTATTTATATTTGCGAATTTCTATTATTTAAATTATTTTGATTTCCCAAATTATTAGTTTTTTACGGCGGAGAGTGAATTAGTTTGAAATAGAATATCTAACTTGTTCAATTATTTTTTATTTCATTTATCTGCTATAAGTAGCTCAAGCATGGCAGATTTAATGACTTAAATTCTAAAGTATGAGGAAAAATGTGAAATTTATCATAAATTATTGAATATAAAGTATGCCATGAGAAATTATAATATGAAGTATTAAGAAAAAGTTAGCTTATTTGAGTTAATTTCATAAGGAAGATGTAAATATTCAGAGATATTTTACTGACATATTTTTAATTTAAATTTAACTTAAAATAAACAAAAATTTATGAAAATGTATTAAGTTAGTTGATTACTTTAAACAATTTTTAATTTTTAATTATATATATGATTGATAGTATGAGACAATCTTTATTTTATATTGAGGAAATCTCCCTGAGTTCATCCAGTCAACTAATTTTTAGCTTATCGTATTTCTTAGCATCTCCAATTTTGTAACCATTTTCCATCAAAACCATCTTGTCCAATTATTGCTTTATAAAAATTGCATTCTTAGATTCATTTCTCAAACTTCTATATATTCTTCGTTTGTCATGTTTACATATCTAAACATTTTTGGGTTTATATCTTAACTTCTGTCATTTTTATACAATTCATTGTAATATTCACAGATTTACTTAGTGTTTAATGTCCATGTTGAATTATTTCTCCGTTTATTGTAAACTCTCTGATGGGTTTAGCTTATTTCTAATTTTTTGTAAGTCTATTTACCAAGAAAAAGAATCCCTTCATATCATTTCTTTCTTTGCTATGTTCCATATCTCTAATGTTTTTGTTTCAATGTTCTTTCGCTTCTAGATAAGCACTTTTTCTCTTATTGCCTCTACACTTTAAATTGTTTATTGTGGTAATTTTGTAATAAAAACTCCTTTTTAAATTTGAATTTCCAATCTATCTTTAAAACATATCCTTTGAAGAAGTTATAGATATTCTCATGACTTTTCCCCTCTTCTTTGAATATTTTCAATCCGTACTTTCTTATATCTCTTATTTTACAGTTCTTTATTTGTCTGTTTTTCTTAGATCATCATCTTGGTCTTTTATTTTTAATCTCTTTCCAGAACCAATTTAAGATTAGTTAGTTTTAATTGTTTCAATTCCTATTAAATAGTTTACAAATCTTAGAATATTTAGTCAAGTTAGTTCCCTTTAGATTGAGTTTCTGCATCCTTTGTAATTGATTGTTTAAGCTTTTCCTTCTTAAGCTATTTGCTTATTTCCTTTTGCGGAAGTTAAAGTCGCTCATAACAATAATTTTCTGTTGTTTCACTTCAATTTAATGTATCTTATAATGAATTTTACTCTGTCTTAGATGCTCTTGACTATTTCCTAATATTATGCTGGTATGCAAATCGTAATAAAAAATAGTGAAAACCCTCCCACGTTTAATATGTTTCAAGATAAGAATTGTCTTAGTGTCTTGTTTGTCTTCATCTCGAACTATCCGCTATTTAAGGTTAATACTTTTCCCTTCCTCGCTTGATGAGTAAGTGTAATTAATGTCTTTGATATTTAAGTCTATTTCCACAAAAGCTTAGTCTCGACGAATCCGATGAAATTTGGTTGTCTGTTCTCTAATTCCCTCATCATTTGATCTTGTTTTGGCTTAGAGCTAAGTCGCCTAAATTCTGTAAATAAATCCTAAGCTTAATCTGTTGTGCAGCATTTTATCTCTTACTGTTTATGATTATTATTTTTCTCTTAATTCTATAATTTTATGCAAATCACTAGTTCCTTTTTCACCTATCCCTCAGCTTCCCATTATGGTTGGAAGAAATGAAGTTGGCGGTTGATGTCTCAAGTGACAGAGAATTTGCTAAATTTCTATAACTATTACTTCCTAAAATATTTTTGTTTTTAATTTTATCTCTTAAGTCGATTGTTGATTATTAGCTTCCATTTTGTTCCTTAAATTTAATTGCCCCTCATTTTTTTTAGTTTTTTATTTATGAATTTTTATTAATTTATCAAATTGTTATGCTTAAATTAAGTGCTTGGGAAATTTTTATTAACCAAATTTGATAAAGATGATAATAGTGGGCCTAAGATGGATTATTTAAAATTCTTCCATATACCATGATGATAAATATTGTAAGTTTTTTAGAAACTTACATTAAATCTAATAGAAATTTTATATGGAATTATCCCTTATTCAAGAATGTTGATATTTGTATGATTATAATAAAGTATTTAAATACAATGGCTTGTAAGATTCCATAAATATGTACCATATGTCAAGATTTAATTAAATAGTCGATTTGGAATTGTTACAAAAGAAATGCTCGATAAATAACTGAATGATACTTCATCACCTTGATAATGATATTTTCTTTCTCTTTGGTCACCAAAAGTGTTTCTTACCTCTTAACTAATTAGTTAAATTTTTTTTTGTTTTAAGTAGTTTAGAATATAAATTTGAAATAAATTAAAGAATAGACCTGAGAGCTATTGGCTAGTTTTCTTGTTGTTATCTTCATCACTGTCAAATAACCAATCTTCCACTTGATCATGCTCATCATCATCAGTGTCATATAAAATTTTGTCGCAATTCAAATTAAATACTTTTGTAGTATTTAATATATTGAAAAAATACATATAATCATCATTTGAGATATTGTATTATGAAATAAATCCTTTCTCAAACTCATCCAAAGTCATAGGTTTACCTTCATCAGTTTTATTTTTTTTGGCCTCCTGTTTTTTATCAGAATTTTTCCAATAGAGATCATTTAATAATCTTACAATTTTTTTTAATAAATAGTATATAAATATCCGTAATCATAATACTTTCAGACTTATTTCTAGGAAGTATATTTATGTCTATTTCCTGTTAAACTAATGTTTAGTATACCATAAATCTTCAGGTTCAAATTATCTAAATTAAGTCATGTTTTTTAGGAGTTTTCTCAATCTTATAATCTGAGGATTATTTAAGGAATTTGCTTAAATTTATCTCTATTCCTGATTATTAATTTCAAGGCAGTTTGTTCTGATTTTATAAAGCAATAATTAAATAGATTTTTATTAAAATTATAAAAATTACCAGAGTAAAGGGTATTTTAAGATTTATTGATAGATTTGTTCGTAAGTCCTTGGATGTCACCCTTGAATCTCTCAACTCCTCTTTCTCTTAAAGCATTACTTACTTTTTATGCTTCATCAAATACTCTTAATTTTATGAATCAAAGGGTTTTTATCACTTCATACTTTTTAGTATTTTGACTAAATCACTTGGTGCAAGTTTATTGAGAAAGAAGAGAGTGATTGGACGTTCTCGGGTCAATATTGTTTTAAATGTTGTGAAAAAGATTAAGATTGTATCTGTTAGAGCTATTGTAAATAGTAATAATTAATAAGTCTAAGATTAAGTAAAGGTGATATATGATTTACGAATAATCTGTTGATAGAGTCAGGATTCTTAATATTGCAAAACAAGTAATAATTATTCTCTTTTTTAAGTATAAATTATCATTTTTATGATAGTGTCTCTATTTAGGTAAAGTATTAGGAGCTACTAATTATTGATATCGAATGTAACTGTTTTTACTTAGATATAAGAAATTATAAATGTAAATGAACCAAAAATATTAAATCTTTATAAAAAAATAATAATAAAAATTAAATAAAATTGTTTTAGTTAGATTAAGATGATTCAAAAACACAATTGCATTTAGTACAAGGTATACTATAATATTTTATCTTATGTTGATTTATATAAATATTCATTAACTCCTTTTTTGTTGCAGAAATAATATAAAGAAATAAATATTACTTGATTTAGATAATTTAACGTTAAAACCGTAGGGTGGAATAAAAGATACTATTATAAAGTTGCTTGATTTTATTTTAGAGTTTTAGATCTTATTAAATTTAGGTTTTACTTGGTTAGTCATACCTCAAAAACAGTTATCATAGTCTAAAAGGGATACTGTTCTTTATAAAATCTACTTTTAAAAAAAATAATTATCTAAGAATTATTATAATTTATAGACTTCAAAAATTCTGAAGAAGCCAAATTATTCAAAAAACTTCATAAGTTAATAGATATCAAGCAAGTAACTACTCTAGTTTGTGGGAGAACTCTAATAACAATTTAAATGAATTTTCATTTGGAGTGAAAATTCAAAGGATTAAAGGATATAATAGTGTTGATAGTGACTGCTTATGCTTGAATATTTCTAGATTATATTTTCACCTTCATCAGCTACTTCTTTATTGAAAAATAATAGGAGTTTAAATGCTTCTTTTAAAAATTTCGAGAAGGAATAGGCTTTATGCATCCAAAATTATTTATGCACTGAAGAGAGAAATTTTTTCCTTTTTAAGTGGTATCCAGCCCCACATAATCAAATTAATTACAATTTAACATATTTTTCTAAATTCTTATTCACTGCTATAATCAATTTTGAGATAATAAAACAGTTTTTCTTTGGACTCTTTAAATTTTTTAAAATAAATTCTATTTTTACTTATTATAATTATTATAGTTAATAAACTAATCTTATAAATCCCCCATGACCCTTCATGAATTATCAGTCTTATTTACTTCTATTTAGAACATTTTTCATGAAACAAATTTATTTTAAACTTTCACTTAAGCATAATATTTTTACATATGAGGGATTTAAAGTAAACCATGAAAAATTCATAATTATTATAATAATTATAAAATTATCTTAAAATCAAAAAAAATTTCATAAAAACCTAGAGTTTACAGAGAAGAATATTTTTTTCCTAAATAGATTTGTATTAAAAATTCGATATCTAATATTCTTACCAATTTTCAGCCTTTATTTTATGAAATTTTGCATTTTCATTTAATCTTACTTAAAGTATAATTTTAATTTCCTTTAATCGTTTGCTGATCTTGGTAGCGTTCAAGTTTTCTATTAAAATCTGTTTAATGCTTTAGATCTTTTTGTAAAGAATCTAGTACCTTTTAAAGTCATATTCGAATTATCGCTTGTTGATATTGTTTCCTTTTACTGACGCAAATACTCTTTGCATTCCATTTTGTACTTTAATTTCTTCAAGCTGGCTTCATGCATCATATTAATTTTAACTCCATAAATTTGTCTTTTCTTAATATTTTTTATTAATTAATTACACGACTGACATTTTCCGAATGAGCAGCTTTACCTCGAGTGTCTCCTTTTCTTTTTTTATTTGTTTAATCCTCTTCTCATTCAGAACTCCAAACATCTTAAAATTAATTTTAAGTAATTTTAAATTGTAGGGTAAAATTTAAGTCATTTTAAATTTGGTAGAAAGTTTATTTCTTATGTGTGATTAAAATTTGGTTTGACAACATTTTTCATCTAACCAAATGAATTTTGAGTGTAGTTATTATATATCTTTAATCTTGTTGAATAATGCAGAAACTTTTTACGAATACCTTTTATTATTGCTAAAATAGATAAAAATAGGAAATATGAGAAATTAATCAAAATCAATTTTAAATATATTAATTTTAACCAACTTTACTTTTCGAATCTATTCGAACACTTATAGTTGAATGTAGTTGATTCATCAAAATTTAAACTATGATTGCCCATTTTAAAGCAGGATCTTCAAATTTTCTGTCAAATTCACTAGTTGAATGACCAGTAGCAAATTTTACTGTCTGTTTGATAAAATCATCAACTGTTATCAAAATCTATCACCAAATTTCATCGATCGAGAGTGGAATCACCATAAATGGTCAAGAACTCGTTGCTTGATGAGTGTTTTGTGAAATTTGAGACCCTGTCGTATTCTCCATGTTTTAAAACCCCCAGCTCAGCAACTTTCAAGTCCTGCTCGACTGTTTAACACCAAATTCGGAAGTTTTATTGAGAGGAGGAGCCAATATGATGATTTCAATGAGCGAAAATGAGAGAGGTTTTTGGATTTTTGGTTTGATTAGTTAAAATTAAAACTTAAAAGTGTGATATGTAATAACGGGGCTTTTAATCAATAAATTTGAGGATTAAACTGCTGTTTCAGTATGTATTGGTGTCTTCTATAGCCCCTGCACTTCAACTCATCGCATTTCAGCTCCAACTTCACACAAATCCATGCTTGATGGTGCTGCACCACTGCTTCACACTGAAAGCCCATAGCTTGTTGACGTCTGTCTTGGTCATGGCCTTCAGAATCTGCGAGAGCCGCTTCACCAGGTGGATCCTATAAAAAGTTAGGTATAGTATGCTTACTTGCTGTCAGCTTGCTCCTAACGGAGGTGCCTCTTGATGTATGAGAACAACTACTCGATGGGATTAAGCCAGGGTGAGTACTCTGCATTGAAGATGAGGAGAAGGACGGGGAGAGGACAGTGACCTTGAACTTCCTAGCAGTCTCCAGCACCTCTGAATACTTGTGTATGACTGCGTTGTCCATGAGCAGCACGATCTTCTTCTGGGCGAGATCCTTGTCTATGCGCAGCTGGCGCAAGGTGTGATAGAGGAAGTTCTCGAACAGCACGGCATCGAAGGCCCCCTCAATGATTTGGCTGGAGACCAGCTGGTCCTTAGTGATTGCTGCTATGAAACTCATCGAGAACTGCTGTCTCTTAGTTTTTTCCTTGGTTATAGAGAGATTTCTAGCCATAGTGCCATAAGTCCCCAACCTTTAGCTGACTTGCTGTCTGACAACTGCAATGGGAGTATAATGTAATGATGGTTATGCATCGATGTTACCAGAGTCTGCTATGGGTGCTTTGTCGTTTCTCTAGTTGGGTATACTTAGCTTGGTATAAACTAAAGTAGTAAAAAACCATGAAACTATAGCTTACCTTCCTATTCCTTCACTGTGACTATACTGCTGCTCTCTGCCCTGCTTGACAGCTGCAAGCGTCTAGGTGTAATACCTATCTATTTTTCATGGCCTGTTACATTGATCATCTCACTACCCTTACGCTTACTTGATTGCAGCCTGAGGCTGGCTAGGTTCTGAACTAATGGAGTAAGAGTGGAAGCCGATTTCAGAGGGGTTTATGGTTGACTTGCAGGCTTCTTGGAAGAGCTCCATATTCTGAACGCGTTGAAGTGCTTCTGCAGAGATGAGTATTAAGCACTGCCCTCTGGGGCTTCCAAGATAGGTGACAGCTGAGTATTCCTATATTTATCGCTGCACTTGACAGGGGTGGCAGCAATGGCTCTGCTCCCTACTATTAAAGATATGCTATGCTTAGGTTGAAGATTTCCTCCGTAACTTAGGAAATATCGATTTCGAGTTTGGCCTTGGAATCTTCGACGGAACAATTCCAGATCCAGACATTATTCGTTCAGTATTTCTAACATGGCCCTCTTAACTTGGATAAAATCCTTACCCATCTAGACTACCCATTCTTGATCTGCTGACGATGCTGTACTCAATCAGTTAAGCAAAGATAGCAATACTTACCTACTGGTTCCCGGAGTTGCTTGGAGTCTCAGATTTTCAGGTTTCAGGTTATTTTCATCTTGAGTTGCAACTGGACTTTACAAAATGGCCATGTTTGATCCATTCATTTGATCCTGCTACTTAACGCCAGTGATATTCGACATACGTGTTTCTCTGTTGGGGTAGCCAGACAGCATTTCACCATACTCAAAGACATCGTCGGTGACGAGGACCTCGGTCTTACCAATTGCAGGTGTCAGGGAGGGGTCGATTACACGATTTTCCTAGTGAAGAGCAGCTGAATTGAAACTCCATTATTTTGTAGGCATGTAATCGCTTCTGAAGTTTGATTCATCAACTGATATAATTACAGCATCATCCAGGAATAGCTGAGCAAGCAGTCTTGACACCCAAAGCCTTTTATCGTTGAATGATGGATCCCTATACTTAGCGTTGGCGTTCTGGGCCTTGCCAAATCTCAAATGGAAACTTTCCTTCAGTACTTTCAAGAGAGTAGCAACGCAAGGCACTACGAGGTTCTTAAATTCCTGTTCCTTACACTGCATTTCAAGCAGGCTATGATGAAGGCGTCAGCCAGTAATCTTATAGATGCCCTACTGTTAGAGCACGATGGCAATCGCCTTAAGTAGCAGCGGGTTGCTTCGCGTGTTCTTTCTCCCATTCTTCAGCTTTGGCTTAGGATTGAGCACTCTGTG
>ARYC01008508.1:0-37589 GCA_000711775.1 Oxytricha trifallax
ATTTAAATTGGAGTCGCTAAGCTAACAATAAAATAAAACCGAGACTGAAGATGATTTAACTAACTCAGATGCTTCATACCTTAATATTGAAAAGGTAGAAGAAATGATTAGCACAAATTTCAAATAATTTGCAGAAGATGAATTAAAAGATATGTATGAAAACTAAATTAGAAAAAATCATGAAGATCTTAGAAACTGAGATTTTTGAAAAACTTAATGACAAATAAGCCATATAGTTGAGTCAGTTGAGGAACTAGAAAAAAAGTTAAAAACTCCGAACATCCCTGAAATTCAAGATTTAATTTAGAATGGTAAAGAAGAAATCTAAAAGGAATTCAAAATTCTTGTTGACGACATTAAGAAGCAAGCACTCACCCTTGGGGTAGCTTCTTAAGAATCTTTAGTTAATCATTTCAGGAATTTTTATGAATAAGACAAGAGAATAAATTTAAAAATTGAGGACACATCAAAAGCTTTAAATTTATTATAAGAAAGATATCAACTATTTGATTAAGAAGTTACTTCATAATTTAAGGCTAAAGATGCATAAATAAGTTAACTCTAAAAATCTCCTAAGTCCATTATTGACTAAGTTAACAAGCTACTACATGATTTAAAGAAAGGCGTAAATGATAACATTTAGAGTATATCAAGCAGTGTTAAATTATTATAATAAAAGATTGATAGTACTTAGTTAGTTGAAGAAAAACCAAATTTATAATCCAGTTTCTAAAATAAGTAACAATAAGTAAACAAAGTTACACAAGAATAATGTGAGATGTAGTCATCTAAGGAGCAAAGTAAAAATTTATTTTAAATAGGTTTTGCATAAACACTGCTTAGATTTAACTCAGGAAATGAGAATGTAAGATTTATTTTAATTGAGAACAAACCCCATCTCTATGACAAAGTGTTATAAGAAATAATTTAGATTTTAAGAAGTTAAGGACTTCTGATATAAAATAATATGGTATAACTTATTTACTTGCTTGACATTTTTTACTGTACTAAATTTAACCTTGACTGCTATTTTTTATATTTGGTTTTGGGGTTTAACATGCATGGTTTATCTCCCAATAAATTCTAATCTTGCTATTAGGAAAAAGCAAAGGCAACTCCACAGCATTGGGGAATAGATCAGATATAAACCAGAGGAAAGAGACAAAGCGCTAAAGGGAAGCATCTACATGCAAGAAGCATGTGACTATGCCCGAGATACGACGAATAAAACATGAGAAAGGGCCTGGTTAAATGGCTCTGGAATAGCAAGAGAAACAAATATGTTCGATTATCTCGGCCCCTGGAATTGAAGAATGAGTCGAAGATTCCATCTGCCTGCTTCATAAAAAATCGCGTGATGCTTCGTGCAGGCCACCATTCGTAAGTTCGCCATTTACATCGTTTTAAAAATCGAAAATCCAAAAATGCCTGAATTCCTAATGTAAGTAATTTGATCATATTCTATAGAATCCCATCAAACTATTCAAAACCCAAAAACACCTTAGTGAGGTTTATAAGTGCTTTGATTTGAAGGGTATTGTTGGGGTTATATTGGGGTTAGTAGAGAAATTAGGTCAAATTGCAAAATGAGAAATAGAAATTTGCGATATTTAGGGTATTTTATGATGAGCAACATTTAGATTTACTGCTTAAGCTTAGGTATGGTACAAGTATTAATATAGACTAAGTCAAACCAGTGCTGAATTATACAGCCATGGCAAGACTTCTACGCAAGAGTGCCTCAACAGTTAGATACCATTGATTTTAGCTGTTTAGCATTATAATTCAGGCTCTTGAAAACATCCTGCAAGAAAATATAAGTTCTCTCAGGCTCATATTGACTACCTATGTGACTCTAAGACATTAAAGTATTGGGCTCACTTTCCTCTTGACTAACGAGCTGCCATGTTTCATCGCAGGTTTCCTGACATGAGCATCTCTCCTTAGACTATAGCCAACATTTATAGAAGAAACGGTATTACTTTCAAGACTGTCAACAGAGTGAAGAGAGTGATTGATTTTACAGTGCCATTCTATAGTAATAATTTAAACTATATATATGATTAAATGCAGAGGGCAATTGACAATAACATAAAGTTCATACACGCTAATGAAGCTGTGTTTACCTTCAAAACCTTTATTAATAAGTCTTGGTATAAGAAGTATGATAATATAGAAGTCTACGATTAGAAAGTAAAGGTTGTAACCCATGCAATTTTAGCAGGTATTAGTGAAGACTCTGGCTTAGAAAGTTATGTTATTCATCCTCGCTCTATTATACGAGAGTAGTACACAGAGTTCCTACATAAGTTGAGAGATATATACAACGATTAGGAGATCATCCTGCTTGTTGTCAACCTCTCAGTTCATAAGACGAAGGAGTCTAAGAAAGCTTATGAAGAAATAAACATTACTCCTGTTTACAATGTTCCTTACAGCCCTTAGTTTAATGGAATTGAATTCTACTGGAGTTAAAGAAAGACCCACTACAAGAAACTGCTGCTATATCATCTTATGCATGACTTGCCCATCGATACAGTTTGCTTGATTCAGAGTAGCTGCAAGAGATTAAGCATAGATAAGACAACAGTTTGTGCGAGAGAAGGAAGAATGATTGTTTATAAATAAGTTTTATATTTAAATGAATGAATAAGTTCACATATTAAATTAACCCAGAAAGGGATTAGGCTTCTCCTTCTTCTCCTCTTCTTATGCCATACTTAGACCCATATTTCTTCTCTTAGTGCCAGCTCCTGCATCTATGTTCATTTCATCTGGCTTTTAAAAATCTTTATAAAGTCTCTTGCTCACTTCATGAATAGTCTATGACTTTCTCTCTCTGTGAATCTTTGCATGTTCTTTCATTAGGAATATACCAGTTCCAGATTTCCCTACAAAGTTATAAATCAAAGCTTACTAGAGAGGTATGGATGCTTCTTAAGCTCTGCAAGGCATATCTCGCTTATTAGTATGCCTAGCTTCTTTTAATCTTCAGGAGAAATAGAGAAGCGTTTCTTGTGAGCTTCTTCAATGATCTATCAGAGATAGATCTCTCTAAAGTGCCAAGAAAGCCAAAGAAGAAGCTCCTATTTGGAAATTTGTTAGAGATTTGTTTCTTTGTAGGAAGATAAACTTCCAACTCCTCATCTTTCATTGCATCTTCGTAGAGATTAGTTACTGAAATCTCTGTGTAGTTTGGTATTTCTATCAACTTAATTTCCTTGTTTTTGAAGGCTTTCTTCTATTCGCAGAGTATTGCTTTTAAGAATAAAATTTTGGTACCTTCCATCGTTTGAAGGAATAAACCCGCTATAGTATATGTCACATGCTTACCATGCTGAGTGAGGTATCGATAGAGATCTTCCTTGTTTCTAAATTTTGAAATCATTTCTTAAGCTTCAACCTTCTTCATTGCAGTAATTATTTATAGATTCCATCCTTGTTCCTCCTCTTGTTATTCAATTTCAAAATTTAATATATAGAGTTCTGGATCGTACCGCTTAAAATCTTAGTATTAAATATGGGTATCTTATGAGGTCAACCTATTAAAGATACGTGGAGAAAGCTGGTAGAAGCTGTAACAAACTTCAGAGATGGAACTCCATTTTTATCAATTTAGTTCCATTAAATTAGTACTAAATTTTTTTTAATTTAATTATTACTGGTACTTGACCCTTTAATCTTAATTGGTACCAATTTAATAGTACCAAAACTTAATTAGTACTTAGTTTTAAACTATTGAGGTTTTAATGGAAAAGTTCCAAAATGATTTAAATCTTAATAGGTACCAGTACCAATCTGATATTTTTCAAAGTTGGTACCAAAATTAAAAATATTAAGCATGAAATTAGAAAAAATGTATTTATAAACTAAGTAAAAATATGAAGTTTAACACCTCTAAATCAACCATTAGTGCTGCAGTGCCAACTCCTATACATAGTTGCTATAACTAGAGAGGTTATTAGAGCCATAATAAATTTAAATTTGAATTTAAACATGGCGGCTAACTTAAATCGAAAAGCAGTTTCTCTTAGCAGTGGATAATCATGGCTAAACTTTGGCTCAACTAAAAGGCCAGAAGTTATCTATGTTGAGAGGGAGGTAGAGCTAAGAGCTTTTGAGTTTGAAGCAGAGGTCTTTATAAAAGAAGTATAGAACTAAAAGGAGAGTGCAGAGATAGGACTTTAATCATAAATTGAATATAATGAGGACCTAAAAGACAGCTCCCTATTAAAAAGATAAAGACATTTTATGTGAAGACTGCTAGAATCTTTTCTCAACCGAACAAAGCTTGAAGAGACACCTTAAAAAGGTACACTCTGGCAAAGTCAAGATATATTTCAAGCATGAAAAAGTGGATGGAAGATACTAATGCACAACTTGTATGAAGTCTTATACTCACTCTGCAAAAGTTAAGAAGCGCATGCAAAAGCATCACCTCAGTGAGTTCTTGATTTAAGATAAAGATACATAAAAACTTGTGCCAGCTAAAAGAAAATCAATTACTTTCGAGTCTTAAAGAGAGTTACAGGAGAAGCTCAAGAGGCAGAAGCGATTTGAATCGATGAACTTATCAGAGAGCAATACAATCTCAGCATGCTTCTAAGCGAAAGCTATGAGCATTTCTGCATTTAATGAAATTAATCTAAGTAGTTGTATTGAGAATTATTTGCATATAAATGTTCCTAACAAAGCAAAGCTTATAGTGGCTGATGAGTATGCATACAAGTTGTACCCTTTCAGCTATCTCCTTAAGAAAGAGCAATACTAAAATGAGTTTGCTAACGAATATATGATTCTTAGAGAGGCATAGAGAAAAGATTGCAAGAACTTGCTTAAACTAGATGGTGTTATTTTAAGCTATGGTTTTATCGCACTGAGACTTAAGAAATATAAAATGACTCTGAGAGATTATATATATCATAACAGATACCCAGATGATTTGAATGATATACAATCAGATATGATAATAGATGTCAAGGAGTTGCATGAACTTGGATATGTTCATAGAGATTTGAAACCTGAAAATTTAATGCTGAACATCTGCCCTTTAGAAGTCGTAGATATCGATTTCAATAGACCTTAAGATAAGAGATAGTAACTTTAGCAAAGATTCTTGGCACCCCTGGCTACTTCCCAATAAGAGAGAAGTAGACGAATGGATCAGTTTAGTGGGATGTATCGGCAGTAGTTGCTATAATTTTAGAGAGTGACACGGAATCAAAACCCCAAAACCCCTTAGTGAGGTTTATAAGTGCTTTGATTTGTAGGGTATAGATGGGGTCTTATTGGGGTTAGTAGAGAAATTAGGCCAATTTACAAAATGAGAAATAGAAATTAGCGAAATTTAGGCTCGATTTATGATGAGAAATATTTAGATTTACTGCTTCAGCTTAGGTATGGTACGAGTATTAATATAGATTAAGTCAAACCAGTATTGAATTATGCAGCTATTGCAAAGCTCTTACACAAGAGTGCCTCTACTGTTAGATATCACTGCATGTTAGCTGTTTAGCATTTTAATTCTGGTACTTGAAAGCATCCTGCTAGAAAATAAAAGTTCTCACAGCATCATATTGAATACCTCTGTGACTCTAAGACTTTAAAGTATTGGGCACACTTTCCTCTAGACTAGCGAGCTGTAATATTTCATCGCAAGTTTCCTGATATACGCATCTCTCCTTAGACTATAGCCAACATTTATAGAAGAAATGGTATGACTTTCAAGACTGTCAACAGAGTGAAGAGAGTGATTGATTTTACAGTGCCATTTTATAGTAATAATTAAAACAATATATATGATTAAATGCAGAGAGCTATTGATAATAACATCAAGTTCATACATGCAGATGAAGCTGTGTTTACTTTCAACACTGTTATTAATAAGTCAAGGTATAAGAAGTATGATAATATAGAAGTTTATGACTAAAAAGTGAAGGTAGTCACCCATGCAATTTTAGCTAGTATAAGTGAAGATTCAGGCTTAGAGAGTTATGTGATTCACCTCGCTCTATTAAGCGAGAGTAGTATATAGAGTTCCTACATAAGCTCAGAGAGAAGTATAGCAACCAAGAGATCATCCTGTTTGCTGATAACCTATCAGTTCATAAGACTAAGGAGTCTAAGAAAGCTTATGAAGACCTAAACATAACTCCTGTTTATAACGTTCCTTATAGTCCTTAATTTAATGGAATAGAATTCTACTGGAGTTAAATCAAGACTCAATACAAGAAGCTGCTGCTGTATCATCTTATGCATGACTTGCCTATCGATACAGTAGATTGATTCAAAGCAGCTGTAAGAGAGTAAGCGTAGATAAGACAACAGTTTGTGCGAGAGAAGGAAGAATGAATGTTTATAAATAAGTTTTAGATTTAAACGAATGAATATATTCACATATTAAATTGGCCCATAAAGGGGTTTGGCCTCTCTTTATTCTCCTCTTCTTATGGCTTACTTGGATCCATATTTCTTCTCTTTGTGCCAGCTCCTGCATCTATGTTCATTTCTTCTGGCTTTTAGACATCTTTATAAAGTCTCTTGCTCACTTCATAAATAGTCTATGACTTTCTCTCTCTGTGAACCTTCGCATGCTCTTTCATTAGGAATATACCAGTTCCAGGTTTCCCTACAAAGTTATGAATCAAAGATTACTAGAGAGGAATGGGTGCTTCTTAAGCTCAGCGAGCCAGGTCTCGCTTATTAGTGTGCCTTGCTTCTTTTAATCTTCAGGAGAAATAGAGTAGCGTTTTTTGTGAGCTTCTTCAATGATCTCTCTGAGATAACTCTCTCTTAAAGTGCCAAGAACTCCAAAGAAAAAGCTCCTATCTGGAAGCTTGTTAGAGAGTTGTTTCTTGGTAGGAAGATAAAGTACCAACTCTTCATCTTTCATCGCATCCTCGTAGAGATTAGTGACTGAAATCTCTGGGTAGTTTGGTATATCTATCAACTTTATTTCACTGTTTTTGAAGGCTTTCTTCTCATCGCAGAGTATAGCTTTTAAGAATGAAATTTTGGTACCTTCCATCGTTGGAAGGAATTAAACCCACTATAGTATATGATTAAGTATATGTCACATGCTTACCATGCTAAGTGAGGTATCGATAGAGATCTTCCTTGCTTCTAAATCTTGAGATCATTTCTTAAGCTTCAACCCTCTTCATTGCAGTACTTATAGATTCCATACTTGTTCCTTCTCTTATTATTGAATTTCAAATTTTAATATATAGAGTTCTGGATCCTACTGTAAAAATCTTAGTATTAAATATGGGCATCTTATAGGAGGTCAACCTGGTAAGGATACGCGTGGAGAAAGCTGGCAGAAGCTGTAACAAACTTCAGAGATGGAGCTCCATTTTTATCAATTTAGTTCCATTAAATTAGTACTAAATTTGTTTAAATTTGATTAGTACCGGTACTATTCGTTTAAATTGAATTGGTACCAATTTAATAGCACCAAAACTTAATTAGTACCTAGTTTTTAACTAATGAGGTTTTAATGGAAAAGTTTCAAAATGGTTCAAAACCTAATTGGTACCAGTACCAACCTGAATTTATTCTCAGTTGGTACCAAAATAAAAATATTAAGCATAAAATTAGAAAATTTATAGTTATAAACTAAGTATAAATATGATGTCTAACACCTAAGATCAACCATTGTTGTTGCAGTGCCAGCTCCTATACAAAGTTAGTATAGCCAGTGAGGTTTTTACTTATTAATAATAGAAATTTAAATTTGAATTTAAACATGGCGGCTAACTTAAATCGTAAGGCAGTTTCTCTTGGAACAGGTTAATCAGTGCTCAACTTTGGTTCCTCCAAGAAACCAGAAGTAATTTATATTGAAAAGGAGGTAGAGCTAAGAGCTCTAGAGTTTGTAGCTGAGGTCTTTAAAATTTAAGTTTAAAACAAGAAGTAGAGTGCTGAGATGGGAGTTTAAACATAAGTTGAATTGGTTGAGGAAGATAAGGAAAAGCAACCAATAGAAATAATTAAAACATTTTAATGTGAAGACTGCTTAAATTTTTTCTCAACTGAGTCTAGCTTGAAGAGACACATCAAAGAGGTACACTCTGGTAGAGCTAAGATCTACTTCAAGCATGATAAAGAAGAAGGTAGATACTAATGCACTAACTGCATGAAGTCTTATACTCACTCAGCTAAAGTAAAGAGACATATGCAAAAGCATCATCTAAGCGAATTCCTGATTAAAGATGAGGAAACTTAAAAGCTTGTACCTGCTAAAAGAAAATAACTCTCTTGATTCACAAATAGAGCAGTAGGAGAGACTTAAGAGATAGAAGCGGTTTGAGTCAATGAACCAACCAGCAAATGGTATATATATTGCATGCTTATAAGAGAGAGCAATGTATATACCTGCATTAAATGCAGTCGACATAAGCAGCTGTATTGAAAACTACTTGAATATTGACGTACCTAACAAGGTAAAACTTATAGTTGTTGATGAATTCGCATACAAGGTATATCCATTCAAGTATCTCATTAAGAACGAGCAATATTAAAATGAGTTTGCAAATAAATACATAGTACTGAGAGAGGCTTAGAAAAGATAATGCAAGAACTTAGCTAAGCTCGACGGAGTTATACTTGGTCATGGTTTTATTGCATTGAGACTCAAGAAGTTTGAAATGACTCTAAGAGATTATCGCTACCATAATAGATATCCTGATGATTTGAATGAGATACTCACAGATATGACTAAGGGTGTGAAAGAGCTCCATGATCTAGGGTATGGTCATAGAGATTTGAAGCCAGAAAATGTAATGCTAAATCTCTGCCCTTTAGAAGTAGTAGTCATAGATTTCAACAGAGCAATAAGACAAGAGATAGTGACTTTAGCTAAGGTTTTAGGCACTCCAGGATACTTCCCTATAAGAGAGAAATGGACAAATGGCTCTGTGTAATGGGATGTTTGGGCGGTAGCTGCAATTATCTTAGAGTGCGATATGGAAAGTATGTCATACTTGGAACAAAACATGAGAAATAATCAATAAGTTTGGCTGCTAAACATATTAAGCAAGATGAAATATGCAATGAAATTAAGAAGATAGTTGAGATGGTCATCGTAAAAGCTCCAGCATATCCACGATAATCATTTGATGATATACTAGAACAACTACAGACTGCTAAATTCAAGAGGTATCACAAAGATAAGCAGATAAAATTTGTTTGAATTAAGTACAGTAATACTCATTAAATATTCATTAAATTCATAAAAAACCTGCGTTTTCTCTACTAACCCCAATAAGACCCCAACTATACCCTACAAATCAAAGCACTTATAAACCTCACTAAGGGGTTTTGGGGTTTTGAATGCATGTCTTACTATGGTACCAAATAAGAGAAATAATCAATTAGTTTAGCGAGTAAGCATATAAAGCAGGAAGATATCTGCAAAGAAATCAAACAGATTGTAGAAATTATAATTGTAAGAGCACCATCATATCCAAGATAATCCTTAGACGATATACTCGAACCACTATAGAGAGCAAGATTCAAGAGATACAATAAAGACAAGCAGATAAAATTTGTTTGAGTTAAATCGCCTAATAATTATTAAATATACTTAAAATTCACATAAAACCTGCACTTTCTCTACTAACCCCAATAAGACCCCAACTATACCCTACAAATCAAAGCACTTATAAACCTCAATAAGGGGTTTTGGGGTTTTGATTTCTTGGCCCAAATCCTTTAAGAATTAAATTTAATCTGTTTTCAGTGTTCCGAACCTTATATTTATTTTTATGAAAGAAAAGCATTTTTCGATAGGGGCTAGATCAAACTAGTATGAGCCCAAGTACATGATTGGTAGCTGCAGTAGTCGAAATTTTCTTGTTATGTATAGGCTTCGATGATAAGTTGCATTGTCTAAAAGGAAAGTTGTATCAGTCCTCCATCCATCTCTTTTACTATCCAGATGAGAAATGAGATTTAGTAATAAGTTGTAAAATGTTTCACTATTTGTCTTCCCAATATTTAAAGAAAAACAAAATGAGTTATCACTTCCTTTAGCAGCTATGATGTTAATTCCATACATTCTCACTAAATTGTCTGAATAATTTCTTTAGCTTTCTTAGCTCCAACTTTTGTATTAGTAACTCTATTATTGAAGACTGCTCTCATCAATTTTAATCAATATCTTCTGAGAAGTTAGCTATTCAATGTAAAATTTGGCTACTATTTATCTATAAAATAAGCTATTAATAGAATTTGTTCTTGTATCAATTTGGTAAACCTTTTTTAAAGCTATTTCCAAGGCCGCTTCTCAGTATTCTTCTTAATTTTGAACAAGATAATATACAGTAAAGCTTTTCTTGAATTATACTCTATTTCTACTTCAGTGATTTAAGCTGATCCCCAGTAGCATTTAATTATTTTACAGCTGTTTAAATGCATGACACTAAACCAGGATTCTTTTTTTATGTTAGTATTATGAACATTAGAGCAAAGATCATCCTAGTTTGAAAGAATTTTTACAATTTGTATCTTGTAATCTTTAGCCGTTTTATTATGCATGACTTTTGGCACCCATTAAACTGAAAAGTATTTAAGCTCTTGTTTTTTCATTCTTTTATTCACTACATTTTCAAATTTTGCTTCCTTGTTATTGCAAGTTCTAAAATTAAAATTTTAACAAAGTAGAATAATCTATTAATACTTATAAAAATTTACTGGTTTTTTAAGTATAACTAAAAATTATTTAGACTTGCCTCTTTTAAAATATCTGAAGCTTAATTAAATTATTAGAGGTTTTAATTTAATAGAGACTCATCTTCATTTGAGAGGATAAGCACTTAATATTTTAGTGTCTGAATTTCTTATAAAGTTAGTGCCCCAAATCGATTTATGTCACTCTAATTAGTATTCACAATCTTTTTTGGGTGTAAAATTAAAGTTGAGTAGACGAATTCGTGAATTTACTTAGTGCAAGAATCCTCAAGCTTTAAAATTGAATCTCTAGTAACTTGATATATCATAATATCATTTGAGGTTTAAATTTTCTTATAAATCAACATTTAGATTGTGATAATGGTTTTAAGTCATCCTAAGTAATTTATTCAGATTACTCAAATTAATGATGGCCATCATCTTGCTCATGACTGCTCTCTTGAGTATTTTAGAATTTGAAGTATTTTTTTATATCATCTTGTTGAAATTCTAATTTCTTATATTGTTCCCTATAAAAAAGTAGAATTAAATAATTATATTGAAAAGTTTTTCATTTATAAGGTTTTCTATTTAAACGGAAATGGCCTACATTTTCTGCTTTAAGCAATAATTTTAAAAATATTTAATATTAATTAGTATATTTTATTATAAAACTGGTCCTAAATTTGATTTTAGATAGCAAATACGAAAAAATGGAAATGAACAACCAGCTTCAAAAATTCATGTTAATTAAGTCAGAGAAAAAATAGGCAGTAAAAAGAATTGTATGACTTCTTAAGCCAACAATGTGGAGCTTATTTACCAAAGTCAACTGTACAAATATTTATTATCTTAGGATTATTTTGACTGGTGAGAAAGAGGTAAACTTATTTCATGTTATAACTTATAGTATTTGAAAAGGTGCGATGTAGTAATTGCAGCTGTACCTTAGATTGAGGAGTTCACTGGGGACGATTTCCTTGAGTATGCTCTGTAAAAGCCAAGCTTGCTTAAATATTTGCCAGATCAAGCAGACTGGCTTCATTTAGATAAGAAATGGATAACGGATGTTCTACTCTCACTCGATACTCAAGGAATAAATGAAATGATTCTTAAAGCAAAGTAAGATAGAAGATAGCGGGCTCTACTTTATATAGAACTCTTTAGTGCACAAGAAACCCGAGTTCATTTCTGCCGTAAATGGCTCGCTCGACTATATTGGTATAATTAAATTGCCTTAAATATGTTATTGTACACAAAGGAGTCGGCCTATCTGATCAAACAAAGTACAAAAAGAAAAGCCAGATAGATCATTTAAGAGGAGGAGAAATTGAATGAGCCTAATAACAATTCCTCAAAGAAGAAATTTATGGACTAAAACAAGAGAGTTAGACTGGAAATGGGAATGATGAAAAGTTAAATAGATGATCTTCTCAACTACAAGTCCCTTGTCATGTAGCTTCATGATCAAGGAGTTATTGATGGTCAAGGGAATGTCTAAGGGATGGACCCTGTCAATTAGAATATCAACTTTATGATATGAAGATTTTAATTCTTGTTAATTTAAATAAAATTTTTAATCTGAAAAATTTAAACTTACTACCCTAATTGTTATTACTTTTAATTTAACAATTAAAAACTAAATTTTGTTAAAACATTTATATTAAAATAAGTGTTACTAAGGAAATATAAGTATCAAAAAAATCATTAACAATGATCAAGCTATTTAAAGTTATATTTTAAAAATTAAAAGCTCTATTGCTCAAATAAAAAGGGCAATTAAAAAAACATTTTAACTTAAATGTTTTCATTTTATCTAAGTTTGATACAAAATGCTATGAAAAATTATTTCCAACCATTTTAGACAAAAATTTTAATCCTCTCCCATTTTTTCATTTTTCAACCTTCGTCGACCTTCCTTTTTCTATAAACTTTATAAAATTTCTTCAATTTAAGAATAACAGAGAATAAAGTCAAAGAATAACTTTTTAATTTAATTAAATTTAAGTGAGGGAATAGGATTGTTTGTATGACTTTGTATGAGTTTGTATCAATTTGTATCATTTTGTATGACTTTGTGAGAGTTTTATATAAATTATTACTTTAGATTTAATAAGGTTTAAAATTTATTACATAATTAAAGAAGCAACGTAATACTATTTAAAATTTCGGAATAATCATCTTTGTTGATCTTTTAAGCAACTAGAGATATAATTTATAAACATTGAGTTGCCAATTATAGTAAATATCTTGCCAATTTAAAGTCGAGAGCCTTAATCATAAATAAGTTTAAAAATTAGCAAGACATAGTCCTCTTAAAAGCAAAAGTAAGATTCAGTAACTAAATCTGATGATTAAGGTTATCAAACTCCCAAAGAAGCTAAATAATTAAAAAATAAGTAAAAGAATTGAGAAATAGAGTAAGAAGAAATGAAATCAAAAATATTTGATTATATTAAAAAGTAAAAGATTTTGGGGGCAAAGTCCTATAAGGAAATTAAATTAGAGCTGTAAAAAAAAGAACCAATTGAATTTCACAAAATCTGGCTTATTAAGGCATTAAATGCTAGAAAAAGTGAAAGTAAAGGATCAACACCTTGGGAGAAGACTAGGTAATAGCGAGATTGGTTTTTTTCGGAGTTTTTTACTTCACGACTGCCACCTCACGGAAGTTTGCCTCGTCAACTCACTCATATACGTCTACGTCACGACTAAAATGATGATTTGATTTTAGTATTAAACAGTGATATGTTAAATTTATTTGATTTTAAATCATTAATCACAAGGATCAACACCCACTCAGTATAATTCTTCAAGCAAAGCAAAATTTCTTCAAGACAAATCGATTAACCAATAAAATAGTGAAATGTAATTCAAGGGTCAAAGTGATAGTGAGTAGTCAACTCCAGTGAGCAAGATGAAACTACCAAGTACTGTGCAATTTAAATTGGAGTCGCTAAGCTAACAATAAAATAAAACCGAGACTGAAGATGATTTAACTAACTCAGATGCTTCATACCTTAATATCGAAAAAGTAGAAGAAATGATTAGCACAAATTTCAAATAATTTGCTGAAGATGAGTTAAAAAATATGTATGAAAACTAAATTAGAAAAATTCATGAGATCTTAGAAACTGAGATTTTTGAAAAATTTAATGACAAATAAGGCATATAGTTGAGTCAGTTGAGGAACTAGAAAAAAAGTTAAAAACTCTGAACATCCCTGAAATTCAAGATTTAATTCAGAATGGTAAAGAAGAAATCTAAAAGGAATTCAAAATTCTTGTTGACGACATTAAGAAGCAAGCCTTGGGTAGCTTCTTAAGAATCTTAAGCTAATCATTTCAGGAATTTTTATGAATAAGACAAAAGAATAAATTTAAAAATTGAGGAAACATCAAAAGCTTTAAATTTATTATAAGAAAAATATTAACTATTTGTTTAAGAAGTTACTTCATAATTTAAGGCTAAAGATGCATAAATAAGCGAACTCTAAAAAACTCTTTAGTCCATGATCGACTAAGTTAACAAGCTACTGCATGATTTCAAGAAAGGCGTAAACGAAACCATTTAGAGTATTTCCAGCAGTGTTAAATTATTAGAATAAAAGATTGATTGTACTTAGTTAGTTGAAGAAAAACCAAATTTAGAATCCAGTTTCTAAAATAAGTAACAATAAGTAAACAAAGTTACACAAGAATAATGTGAGATGTAGTCATCTAAGGAGCATAGTCAAAATTTATTTAAAAAGGTTTTGCATAAACACTGCTTAGATTTAACTCAGGAAATGAGAATGTAAGATTTATTTTAATTGAGAACAAACCCCATCTCTATGACAAAGTGTAATATGAAATAATTTAGATTTTAAGAAGTTAAGGACTTCTGATATAAAATAATATGGTATAACTTATTTACTTACTTTACAATTTTTCTTTTACTAAATTTAACCTTGACTGCTATTTTTTATATTTGGTTTTGGGGTTTAAAATGCATGGTTTATCTCCCAATAAATTCTAATCTTGCTATTAGGAAAAAGCAAAGGCTACTCCACTGCATTGGGGAATAGTTCAGATATAAACAAGAGGAATGAGACAAAGCGCTAAAGGGAAGCATCTACATGTAAGAAGTATGTGACTGTTGCCCGAGATACGACGAATAAAACATGAGAAAGGGCCTGGCTAAATGGCTCTGGAATAGCAAGAGAAACAAATATGTTCGATAATCTCGGCCTCTGGGATTGAAGAATGAGTCGGAGATTCCATCTGCCTGCTTCATAGAAAATCGCATGATGATTCGTGCAGGCCGCCATTCGTAGGTTCGCCCTTTACATCGTTTTAAAAATCGAAAGTCCAAAAATGCTTGAATTCCTATAGTAGTAATTTGATCATATTCTGTAGAATCCCATCAAACTATTCAAAACCCCAAAACCCCTTAGTGAGGTTTATAAGTGCTTTGATTTGAAGGGTATAGTTGGGGTCTTATTGGGGTTTGTAGAGAAATTAGGTCAAATTGCAAAATGAGAAATAGAAATTAGCGAAATTTAGTGTCTATTTATGATGAGTATTATTTAGATTTACTGCTTAAGCTTAGGTATGGTACAAGTATTAATATAGACTAAGTCAAACCAGTGTTGAATTATACAGCCATGGCAAGACTCCTAAGCAAGAGTGCCTCAACTGTTAGATACCATTACTTTTAGCTGTTTAAAATTATAATTCAGGCTCTTGAAAACATCCTGCAATAAAATATAAGTTCTCTCAGGCTCATATTGACTATCTCTGTGACTCGAAGACTTTGAAGTATTGGGCCTCCTTTCCATTAGACTTGCGAGCTGTGCTGTTTCATCGCAATTTTCCTGGCATGCGTATCCTTCCTGAGACTATAGCCAATATTTATAGAAGAAATGGTATTACTTTCAAGACTGTCAACAGAGTGAAGAGAGTGATTGATTTTACAGTGCCATTTTATAGTAATAATTTAAACTATATATATGATTAAATGCAGAGAGCTATTGACTAATAACATCAAGTTCATACACGCTGATGAAGCTGTGTTTACCTTCAACACCTTTATTAATAAGTCTTGGTATAAAAAGTATGATAATATAGAAGTGTACGATTAGAAAGTAAAGGTTGTAACCCATGCAATTTTAGCAGGTATTAGTGAAGACTCTGGCTTAGAAAGTTATTTTATTCATCCTCGCTCTATTAAGCGAGAGTAGAACATAGAGTTCCTACATAAGCTGAGAGATAAATACAACGATAAAGAGATCATCCTGTTTGTTGACGACCTCTCAGTTAATAAGACTAAGGAGTCTAAGAAAGCTTATAAAGAGTTAAACATTGCTCCTGTATGCAACGTTCCTTGTAGCCCATATTTTAATGGAATTGAATTTTACTGGAGTTAAATCAAGACTTAATTCAAGAAGCTAATGCTGTATCATCTTATGCATGACTTGCCCATCGATACAGTATACTTGATTCAGAGTAGCTGAAAGAGAGTAAGCATAGATAAGACAACAGCTTGTGCGAGAGAAGGAAGAATGATTGTTTATAAATAAGTTTTATATTTAAATGAATAATAATAATAATAATAAGATCACATTGAGGTCTCTGGGGACCCCCGATCAAAAATATGTTTAATATATATAAGGGTCAAGCCCTTTCAATGTTATTAGTCAGATTGTTTCTATTGCTCAGCAATGTGTTATCTGGCCACCAAAGGATTATATTTGTAGTCGTCTCTCAAGTGGTCTTCGTGAAGAACCTCTGATCTGTTAGTGAGTTCTAGTACTTTGCCGGTTAATTCCGCCATGATGTCGACTATGGTTTAATGGTCATCTTCTTCTATTAGGTTAAAAATTATCCCTAATAGGTAATCTAGTGATTGAAGGATGATTGGTCTAGAGACTCCGTCAGATTGGATAAGAATCTGTTCAGTGTATGTTAACATTTTGTAAGCTAAGGGGTCATCATTTATAATACCAACTCCTGGAGGTATATATCCTCTAGTTTAGGGGATTTGTGTCATGAGTTAGAACCATTTGTCTGGATCTCCTGTGCCAGCATCTGGGTTTTCTAGAACTAGTAAAACTTTCTTTTTATCTAGTCTACTCCAACATAAGAGGTTTTGGTATATGATAGGGATTTTTAGTATGTCTTTGGTCAAACTTAGTCCAAAAGTTTACCAATCTTATTTTTATGAAAGATCTATATCCGCATAAACATTTGTGGGAAGAGTCATTTATGTTATCTTCCCCATGTTGTTTATTTCTATCTCTGACCAATGATGTTCATTGATAATACCTTTTATATCTTTTGCCTCCATATATTTTTATTTTAAATCTTTAATTATTTACTATTATTTTTCTTATTATTTAATAGTAAGTGCGTCATCAGTTTAAGTTAATACGTCATGGAATAAATTATTAGGTTATTCGTGTTGCGCACTTTAATTTTTAAGATTTTTCTTATTAATTTTGGGTACGTCATGGAACTCTTCAGTCATCTCAACACCTTAAGTATTGGGTTTTGTGGATTTCTGAGAAAGTTTAGCTTCCTCCTAGAATTTTGTGGTAACAAGTTCTTCTTTATCAATGGTTTCAAAAACTTCAACTAATCTTATTAAGATCATGTTTTGTTTAAAAGTTTGTGGTATAGTGAAGATTTTTACTACATCGGCTGTGTTAAATACCAGTCTTGAGTGTCATTCCTTCATATTTAGTACCCTTTCTAGGTTGGATTGGTTTGTGAAGGCTAGTGTGATGGCTGTGGTAATGGTCTATATTATATTTAGCTGAATTTGTAGGTTGCTATTCCTCTAGCATTATTACTTTCTATGGTCTAATTCAAGAGTAAAGAATAGGTCGTAGAGTTATTGCTTTGAGGTAATATTTATCTAGGTTGCCGCTAGTTTAGTAAAGAAGGCTGTTTAAAGAGAGATGTTGTGGCCAATTACTTGGTTGAAGAAGTCTATTAATTATAGTTGAATTCCTCTTGAGGTGCTTTCTAAACCTTTGTTAAAAGCTTAGTAAACCCCTTATGTTAATTATCTTAAGAATCTTTTAGGGATGGTTCTTATGAAGTCTAAGTTCTTCATAAGGTCAGGGTTCTTCTTGATTGCCTTGATGAGGAAGTAAATCATTCGTACCCTCAGAACAAGTTACTATCTAATTTTTAATTTTATATATTTAAATGAATGAATAAGTTCACATATTAAATTAGCCTATATAGGGGTTTGGCTTCTCTTTCTTATCCTCTTCTTATGGCTTGTTTGGACCCATATTTTTTCTCTTTGTGCCAGCTCCTACATCTATGTTCATTTCTTCTCGCTTTTAGACATCTTTATAAAGTCTCTTGCTCACTTCATAAATAGTCTATGACTTTCTCTCTCTGTGAACCTTCGCATGCTCTTTCATTAGGAATATACCAGTTCCAGGTTTCCCTACAAAGTTATGAATCAAAGCTTACTAGAGAGGAATGGGTGCTTCTTAAGCTAAGCGAGCCAGGTCTCGCTTATTAGTATGCCTTGCTTCTTTTAATCTTCAAGAGAAATAGAGTAGCGCTTTTTGTGAGCATCTTCAATGATTTCTTTGAGATAACTCTCTCTTAAAGTGCCAAGAACTCCAAAGAAGAAGCTCCTTTCTGGAAGCTTGTTAGAGAGTTGTTTCTTGGTAGGAAGATAAACTACCAACTCTTCATCTTTCATCGCATCCTCGTAGAGATTAGTGACTGAAATCTCTGGGTAGTTTGTTATATCTATCAACTTTATTTCACTGTTTTTGAAGGCTTTCTTCACATCACAAAGTATTGCTTCAAGAATAAAATTTTGGTACCTTCCATCGTTGAAAGGAATAAACCCACTATAGCATATGATTAAGTATATATCACATCCTTACCATGCTGAGTGAGGTATCGATAGAGATCTTCCTTGAATCTTAATCTTGAGATCATATCTTAAGCTTCAACCATCTTCATTGCAGTACTTATAGATTCCATCCTTGTTCCTTCTCTTGTTATTGAATTTCAAATTTTAATATATAGAGTTCTGGATCCTACTGTTAAAAATCTTAGTATTAAAAAAGGGCATCTTATAGGAGGTCAACCTGGTAAGGATGCGTGGTGAAAGCTGGCAGAAGCTGTAACAAACTTCAGAGATGGAGCTCCATTTTTATCAATTTAGTTCAATTAAATTAGTACTAAATTTGTTTGAATTTAATTAGTACTGGTACTAATTCAGTTTAATCTTAATTGGTACCAATTTAATAGTACCAAAACTTAATTAGTACCTAGTTTTAAACTATTGAGGTTTTTATGGAAAAGTTCCAAAATGGTTTAAAACCTAATTTGTACCAGTAACAATCTGATTTTTTTTCAAAGTTGGTACCAAAATTAAAAATATTAAGCATGAAAATAGAAAAAATGTATTTATAAACTAAGTAAAAATATGAAGTCTAACACAACTAAATCAGACAATAGTGCCGCAGTTCCAACTCCTATGCAAAGTTGCTATAACTAGAGAGGTTATTAGAGCTTTATAATAGTAATTTAAATTTGAATTTAAACATTGCGGTGAACTTTAATCGAAAAGCAGTTTTTCTTAGCAGTGGATAATCATAGCTAAACTTTGGCTCAACTAAAAGGCCAGAAGTTATTTATGTTGAGAGGGAGGTAGAGTTAAGAGCTCTTGAGTTTGAAGCAGAGGTATTCAAAATAGAAGTAATAAACCACAAGGAGAGTGCAGAATTAGGATTTTAAACATAAATTGAATATAATAAGGACCTAAAAGACAGCTCCCTATTGAAAAGATAAAATAAATATTTATGTGAAGACTACTAGAATCTTTTCTCAACCGAACAAAGCTTGAAGAGACATCTTAAAGAGGTACACTCTGGCAAAGTCAAGATCTATTTCAAGCATGAAAAGGAAGATGGTAGGTATTAGTACACGACATGCATGAAATCTTATACTCACTCTGCAAAAGTTAAGAAGCACATGCAAAAGCATCAGCTCAGTCAGTTCTTGATTTAAGATAAAGAGTCATAAAAACTAGTGCCTGCTAATAGAAAATCAAATACTTTCGAGTCTTAAAGAGAGCAATAGGAGAAACAGAAGAGTCAGAAGCGATTTTAATCAATGAACTAACCAGAGGGCAATACAATCTAAGCATGCTTCTAAGCGAAAGCTATGAGCATTCCTGCATTGAATGCAATTAATCTAAGTAGTTGTATTGAGAATTATTTGCATATAAATGTTCCTAACAAAGCAAAGCATATAGTGGTTGATGACTATGCATACAAGGTGTACCCTTTCAGCTATCTCCTTAAGAACGAGCAATACTAAAATCAGTTTGCTAACGAATATATGATTCTTAGAGAGGCATAGAGAAAAGATTGCCAGAACTTGCTTAAGCTAGATGGTGTTATTTTAAGCTATGGTTTTATCGCACTGAGACTTAAGAAATATAAAATGACTCTGAGAGATTATATATATCATAACAGATACCCAGATGATTTGAATGATATACAATCAGATATGATAATGGGTGTCAAGGAGTTGCATGAACTTGGATATGTTCATAGAGATTTGAAACCTGAAAATTTAATGCTGAACATCTGTCCTTTAGAAGTCGTAGATATCGATTTCAATAGAGCCTTAAGATAAGAGATAGTAACTTTAGCAAAGATTCTTGGCACCCCTGGCTACTTCCCAATAAGAGAGAAGTGGACGAATGGATCAGTTTAGTGAGATGTATGGACAGTAGTCGCTATAATTTTAGAGAGTGACATGGAATGCATGTCTTACTATGGTACCAAATAAGAGAAATAATCAATTAGTTTAGTGAGTAAGCATATAAAGCAGGAAGATATCGACAAAGAAATCAAACAGATTGTAGAAATTATAATTGTAATAGCACCATCATATCCAAGATAATCTTTGGACGATTTGCTTGAACCACTATAGAGAGCAAGATTCAAGAGATACAATAAAGACAAGCAGATAAAATTTGTTTGAGTTAAATCGCCTAATAATGATTAAATATACTTAAAATTCACATAAAACCTCCAATTTCTCTACTAACCCCAATAAGACCCCAACTATACCCTACAAATCAAAGCACTTATAAACCTCAATAAGGGGTTTTTGGGTTTTGATTCGGGAGTATGATATTGCAAGGGTTTGAAAACATTTTCCAAATCATAATTGAATGTAATTGATAATTAATTAATTTTAATTTTAATACATTCTCCCAAATCGAATGTACTCCTACAATATTAATGATTTAATTTAAAATCAAACATTTGATTTTTAATTTAAAATAAATTTATTATGAACTATCTCAAAAGTATTATAAAATTTAGTTATATTAACCAATTAGAGATAGATTTAAAAATGATTATAACAAGATTTAATAATTTTAATGCAACTTGATTGTCATAGTGGATCCCGATGGTTCATATTTTTTATCACCTTGTCTAACTTGCTTAGTTAATCCTGCTAGTCTCATTATTCTTGATGTCCTTAAATTTTAAGGAGTCCTTTTGTATTATATTTTAATAACTTTTCTATTTCTAAGATCTTTTCAACTTCATTTCATCATTCACTTTCATCTTTTTCTTATAAAGAACAACTAAAACATCTTCTTAAATGGTTAGTACACAATAAATTTCTAGTTATTTCATTCTCTACTTAAGCAAAACTTATTTGACAATAAACCTTGAATCAATTAATATATTTCCCTTATTATTTACGAGATCAAATAAGGTCTACAGCAAAATTATTTTAATTAAAATTTATAATATTGTTATTATATACAAAGTGGTTTTGAATATTGCAATAATGTATATTTCCTTATTTGCTATATTTTAATCCGAAATTTATATTATTATTTATTTAATTTCGAGCTTTGTTATAAATAAATTTTTATTATTAGTGGCTTACCTTTATTATTTTATTTGGGTGTGTTTCAAAAATTGCTTAATTTTTTTAAACATTTGTCATTCTAAATAGATTATTATTGATATACTTAATCATGCCTTACAAGAGATAAGTTTCTTTCCTTCGTAATTTAATTGAGGCATAACTTGATGCTTAAATAAAATTATCTTGATTTACAGCACAATACGCTTATACTTTATACTGAATTGTTGTTTTTCTTAATAGTCAACAATCCTTTAGCTCATTATTATTGTGTGTCAAATTGTTTAATTCTTGAATTTTCATTCTCTAATAGTCTAAGTTCTTTTCTTTTATATGTTTTTATGAAACTTATTCTGTGATATGTAGTATGTAAAATTTTAGAAATTTAATTACATTTACGCTGATTATTTGAATTGTCTTCTTCAATTTTTAAACATCAATTAGAAGAACTGTCTATTTTTAGTTATGTTTTAAGATGTGATTCTTTTGACTGTTATGAAAACTATCCAGCACATTTCAGAATTATTCAAGCACATTTATATTTATTAGTATTTTATTGAAAATGCTATTAGCTTCCATTTTTTAATTAATCATATCAATTCAACTTTTAAATAAATAGAATCTTGTAAGAATAAATTATACATTATTGGTGTTAGATTTAATTCCTTAGGCTAAACCTTAATATGCTATTATCTCTTTATTTTTTCATTAAATAGTTATTGTTTTCTTAATATAGTTATTCTATTGTATCTACAAAGCCTGCATCATATACTATACAGACCCTCATCCTTAAAAACTTATCAGAATGTCTTTTAGTCAAAATTATTATCTTTTGCAAATAAATAAGAAGATAAATTTATTTCTTGTTAATAAGTCTTTTTTTATGTTTTGATGTGTTCAATTACTCTCTTTAAATTAATATATTGAATTTAGTTGATTAGCACTTTCTCGATGATCTTGTTAGGTAGAAGTTTATGGCTGTTGGTTTCGTGCTTGCAACTTCTTTATATGAGTATTTCTTCTTATAAATCTCCTTATCTTACTCATTCATTGACTAAATTCATAAATATTTCTAACTTTAGATGTAATTACAAATGGCCACTTAATCTTATTAAATTTGCATTTTCAGATAGTTTTTTTACCTTTTATATACTACGAATTTTTATTATTCTATTCATTTACCATTACTTTATTCGTGATTTAGAAATTATTTTATAATTTTTATAAGTAACAAAATACTAATAATAAAAATTGTAAATAATTTAACTTATGAAAAAGTAATAAATGATAACATAAAAAGAATAAATATTTATTTTTTAGTAAATTCGATAAATTATATGAACGATTAATAAATAAATTTACTTTTTTTTATTGCTTATGTTAATATAATTTCTATTTGTTTAATTAAAATTACTTATCTTTAAATCTTGTTATAATGAATATTCATCTATATAAAAATATTATTAATCGCTTATATTAAATTGGAAATATTTATTATTATGTCGATAAGTCATTCAATAACTTTGTGAATATAATTTTTTTAATTATCATATCATTCTCTGGCAAATTAAGTAACTAACTGAGCGTCTTTACTCTTATTTATATTTTTCAATCTTCAAATTCTTGAATTAAAAGATTACTGCACTATCTTTTGGAGGATCTTCTTATTTTCAATATATATTCGTTGATTTTGAATCCTTTGACTGGTGAGATTTATCTCCAAATACATAATAAATGCTATTATTAGCTAAAACATTTTCAAATCGATCCTTTCTATGCTATTTTAAGCATCACCAATATCTCAAAATATTATAGTTTTTATCTTAGAAATATATATCAAAGAGTACTAACTTTGTTTTATATTTCGCTAGGGTAGTTGAATATACATTTTTTCTTTAATATTACTTTTATAGTTTAACTATTAAGGAAGTTTAATTTGAATGATAAAGATCTTATAGATTTTCTGATAATTATTTATTTATATCTAACTATGTCAGTCATAATGTAAGATATTATAACGTCTTTTATCTTTATAACAACTTGAAAATTCTCTCGTGTAACTTGATTTTCAATATTACTTGCATTACTTTATGGTTTGCTTGTTTGAATAAAAAACTTCACAGTTAGACGTCTTTACTATAGAGAATATTTAGTTTAGTCAATTATACCATCTATAAGACTTTATTGCCATTAAAATTCATTTATTCTGATATGTTTATAATTTTTATATCTTAAATTTTTTTATGAGAAAATTAAGATGCACAAAATAAAAATCTTTTGTTTTATTTGTCTAATTATGTCAATTAGTCTTTTTTATAAATATTTTACATAATCTTTGCAATATATGGGGATTTATCCTTTACTTATGGTGAGTGGGAAACCTCAAATGTTCAAGATTATTCATGATTTTTGCTACTTTAAAGCCTTTATTACATTTTTAGGGAACTATCCATTATTGATAGCATATTAAACATTAGGGGAAAATAGATCTTTTCTAAATAGATAACTGCTTATATAAAAAAAACTTAAATTGATTTATATTATAGTATATAATTATTAAATTAGATTGAAACTAGTTCTGAGGGAACGAATGATCTACTTCCACAACAAGCCAATCTAGAAGAACCCTGACCTTATGGAGCAATTAGACTTCATAAGAACCATCCCTAAAAGATACTTAAGACAAATAATATAGGGGGTATATCAAGCCCACAACAAGGGCCTTGAAAACATCTCAAGGGGGAGTTAATTACAACTAATAGATTTCATCAATGAAGTGATAGGTCACAACCTATAAATATAAAAAAGCTTCTTTATTAAACTAGCAGCTACCAAGATCAATGTGACCTCAAAGCAAGGACTGTTTGATCTCTACTTCGTGCTTGGCTTTGACCATAAGAAGTAGTAATACTAAAGAAACATTATTTTAAAGATCTAACTTACCATAATCCAAACAATTATAACTGGCCTTTTCAAACAAGTCCAATATTGAAAGGGTAGCAATATGAAAGAATGGCACTCAAGGTTGGTATTCAACACTGCGGATCTAGTCAAGATTTTCACAATACCATAAACTTTGAAATAAAATATGGTAATAATAACTAGTAGAAGTTTTCCAAGAATTGGAAAAAGAAGAACTGTACACCATAAACATACAGGAAAAAAATAAACTTTCGTAAAACTCCACAAAACCCAATGCACAAGATGTATAGATAGCAGATGAGTTCCATTAGAATCTTCCCAACTAAACTGCAAAATTTAAACTTAAAAGTGCATAACTAGAATAACCTAAAAATTTATTCAATGACGTGTAAGTTTAAACTGATGACGCACTTTCTATTAATTAATAAGAAAAATAATAGTAAATTATTAAAGATTTAAAACAAAAGTATATGGAAGCTAAAGATATAAAAGGTATTATAACAGAGCAACACTGGACGGAGATCGAGATTAACAATATGGGAAAGATGCTACAAATGGCACTCCCTACTAACGTCTACGGGGATCTAGACCTAACATAAAAATAAGATTGGTATTCATTTGGACAAAGCCTTACCAAGGATATCTTAAAAAACCCTATAATATACTAAAACTTGCAATGTTGGAATAGACTAGACAAAACCAAAGTACTGTTAGTACTTGAAAATTAAGATGTAGACACAGGAGTCCCGGAAGAATGGTTCCAACTAACGACAAAAACTCCTCAAACTAGAGGCTGTGTGCCTCCAGGAGTAGGTATCATCAATGATGACCCCTTGGCCTATAAGATGCTAATATACACTGATCAGATACTGATATGATCAGAAGGAGTCGCAAGACCTATAATTTTTCAATCATTAGAATTAATCTTAGGAATTATCTTGAATCTAATTGAAGAAGATGATCATCAAGCTATAGTAAACATTATAACAAAACTGACAGGGAAAGACTCGGAACTCAAGAACAGAACAGGGATTTTTCACTAAGACCACTTGAGGGATTATTACAAATACAACCCACTTGTGGCCGGATAACTCATTGCTGAGCAATAGAATAAAGTCTGACTAATTATGATTAAAAGGGCTTGACCCTTATATATATTAAACATATTTTTGATCGGGGGTCCCCAGAGACCTCAATATGATCATATTATTATTATTATTATTATTATTATTATTATTCTTATTATTATTATTATTCTTATTATTATTATTATATTATAGTATAAGAAAAATGATTTAAATAGAGACTTTTGTATTGTATACTTTTGGTCAATAAAACTTAGTTTTTTTATTTACTAAATTTAATAATTAATTAAATTTTCATTTTCAAAATTGTTTGATGTTTTACGCAGAGATGAGAATAATTTTATAACTATTTGATTTCTTAAGGAAATTGAATATATTTCTGATATAAAATGATGATGATGATTTTTAGCAAATTCAGGAAGACCTTATGATATGGGAGAAAGCTCAACTTAAATCATTCTAGAAGGTGTCTGACAACATGTTTATCAAGTTGTAAGAATCCTGATTCCACCCTTTTCTCTAGGCCTACTACACAGTGACACTATCTAACAACTATTCTATACGTCAGCTTGAATATTTGGATGGTTAGTTCACTTCAGCCATCTTCCCCATTTACTCCTAACTTGCGAAAAGAAGGGGCATCCATCTTAATGACGTTGTGTATCAAAAGAGTTTACCAACCATTTAGTTACTACTTACTCCGGTTTTTCTCTGCCAATGGGAGGCGTGTAGCCTCGACGCAAAATGGGCGCATACGTCCCAAGATGTCACTTAAGCCATTTAATATGAAATAATAAAGTGAAAATAGAGAGCGCAGATTGTACAACCTCAATCATAGTATGATTTAAAATATAGAGTTTTATTAGCTTTATTGAGTGAGAAAATCTTTATCAACCATATTTTATGTTTAATTTAAAAATGAATAATTTTGTTTTATTGTAAAAAGTATGTTTGAAAATTCAAAGTTGATTCCATTCTCTTATTTTTTCTTAAAATTTATTTTAATTACATTTAATGATTTTCTTTAATTATTACATTAAGTATTAATTTTTAATTATTTTTATTTTTCAAAGATTAATGATTGAAATTAAGATCAGATACTTCATATTTCTAGCAAAATATGCATTTTTTATATTCTTCTTGTTGATCCTTATCACCATTGAAATTTTAGTCTGAATGATGCTTGTATAGTCTAGCATATTGTTCTCCATTTCTATTAGAGAAGATCTTGTTAAGTTTGGAATAAATTGCTCTCCTATAAATCCTGAGAAATATGTTAAGATCTGATTATTACGTAGCTGACTATCTCTTATTGTTAATATGTTTTTTCCAAGTTACGTTAATTTCTAGCAAATCATTCTAAATGATGTTTTAACATTAAAATTTTCAACTGGTCTTTAAGTTAATGCTTGAAACATATAGAGTTTTAAGAATTTCATTATTATTTGATTTTAATATTTTGGTTTAAATTTTCATTATATTTTAAATTATATTAGTATTCTCTAATTTGTCTTTAAATAATTTTTAATTAATTGGTCTGTTAGAATTTTTCATTTTCCTTATAAATTGGCTAAAATATCTGTAAATTCCATTGTTGTTGTTCTGTCTTCATCTTATTTCTACTTTTCCATTTTATTTAATTCAATAATATTGATTTTATATTCGTTAATTAACTCAATAATTCTTTAATTTATGGTAACTTTTAGTTTAATTATTTACATGCCTTCATTTTAAATTAATTTTTGTAGCAATGTTTTTATGTCAATATGAATAATGTTTATATTCATCAGTGAGCTTATATAAAATAAAATTTCATAAACTAAATCGTTTATTTTTATATTTCAACTAATTCTAATATTGGAGTCAAATATAATAAACAAGAGTATCACAAATTACCTTTTAATTTATTAATCAATAGGTAATTTAAGTTTTTATTGAATAATTTTTTTAAATAAAAACAATTAAAAAAACTTCATTTTTATGATTTATATATGTATATTATTACTTCTGTAGCTCTTATAATAATTTCTATTAAATAACATGTTTTTATAACAATTTTCTTATTTGTTTTAATTTATTAATAGATTAATAAATTATTGATTATTTTACAATTTTTGTTCATTCCTGCTGTGATTTCTTCTTATTTCTAGATGTTACTTTTCACTTTTATTCCTGCTCATTTGCCCATTTTTCTTTTTCAAGCATACAATTCCTTTTTCATTCATGAATATGTGGAAAAGGCCATTCATTGAATTGCATTTACTAGATTAATTTAGTCTCTCTTGGTTTCTCCTGAATGTTCTACCCTTGATGAGAATTACACATAACTCAGTGACATTGAATTTTTTCAATGATAATGCTATCTTTCAGTCCATATTTTCTTCTTTCTAGCATCACCACTTTTATTAACGTTGTCACTCTAGCTTTTTCAATATTGGTCCTTTAGCTTTGACAAAATTAAATGGTAATCTAACTTGTTGTCATAGGGATCTATTCCAAATTGATATGGATAATTTATCATATTGGTATTAAATTATCTTTAATATCTCGATTAAATGTTTGAAATCAATTTGATCCTCCTTAATATGTTAATCAATTTTCATATCTTATTATTACAAACTCTCTCACTTTAGGTCTTTTTAATTTTGCTTGCTTGTGTAGTACCAATCAACACTAGCTTTTGATTATCTTTTAGGCATTAATTGCGTTAGTTTTGCTCTCGCTTTAAGATTGAGCTTTTTCATATTTGATCTTTCTTGTTTGCCATATAAGTTCTAACTTCTATTGACGCTTATACATTAGTGATTTCAATGATGTCTCTTAATTAATATATTTGATATTTTTATTTCTTAATCCTATCTGATTAATTAATTTATGATTTATAATTTTAATTTAAAATGCTCTTAAAACTTTCAATTTTATAATTTTATGAATTTTTATATTAAACTCTTTTAAATTTACTATAATCTTTTTACGTTAAGTTTAATCTGATTCTACTTTTTTTATTATACCCTTAACAATAATCTTATTTTATGATTATAATCATGAAGTTTGACTTTATCTCACCAAAAGTATTCTGTTCATGTTCTTTGCCCTCAATATTTTCTTGTATAATAAAATAAACTAAAATATATTATTTAAAATTAGTCTATCTACGAATATCCTTATAATTGATAAGACAGCTATAAGAACCAAGAAAACTTTATGAAAATACATAAGAAGCATTAGCTATTAAAAGATTGTACAATTTCAACTAGACTAATTATATTTGAGAGCGATAAAAATTCACGTAAATTTCACTATTTATCAAGGAATTTTATGAATGTTCAGAACTTTCATAGTTCTGATTGGGTGACCTAAGACAAGTAAAGACTTCATTTATGCATTATTCAATAATTTATTATTCAAAATATTCTGAAATTTGGTGTTACTGATATTAACATTTAACAAGATACACAATGTACAAAAGATGTCAATTATCAGCAGATTAGGTTTTAAAATATACTTTTGTCAAAATATAGTATTAAATGTTCAAGTAACTTCAAGAGGTAATTGAGGACGAAGAATTCAATGACAACCATTTTTAGGGATCATTGGTTACTAGATAGTGATGGTTAATCTATAGAGCATGAAATTGTCAAATATCTCATTTTTACTAGACCTCGGTATATCATACCTTGAACCTTGAAATTGGGTCACGAAGATCTTAAGAATTGTTTGCCACTTATTAAAGGCTTATCATATTAAATATAAGCATTAAAGTACTTATACAAGATAAGTTGACAGATAAAAAATATTTAAGCAATTGCAAAAGTTATTTAAAAAACTTACTTTTCTCATCCTTTAAATGACCATGAATTTATTTTTTTTATCTATTTTGACTAAATCATAAATAGTCATTGACTTAAAACTGTGGCAAAAAGTCGAATTTAGATTAAGTAATCAACAATTAATTGAATTTATTTAATGTTTATTTAATTAATTGAATAATACTCAACTCTATCTGGAAATCGATAAACTTTTAAGATAGAGAGTAGTTTAAAAAATAAAATTAATTATTAAATATGGTTAAATGGACATAACGGAATTCCATTTTAAGATGATATAGGTCTAATTTATTTTTGTTAAATTTTTTAAACATGTGTATAATTATATTAATTGATTATAGCATTGTATAAATATTTAAAAAATAATTTATTTAAATCAATTAATATAATTATATACATGTTTAAAAATTTTAACAAAAATAAAATAGACCTAAATCATCTTAAAATGAAATTCCGTTATGTCCATTTAATTATATTTAATAATTAATTTTATATTTTAAACTACTCTCTGTATAGAAAGTTTATCGATTTCGAGATATAGTAAAGTATTATTCAATTAATTATATAAACATTAAATAAATTCAATTATTTGTTCATTAATCAATTTAAATTCGATTTTTGTCACAGTTATAACTCAATGACTATTTATGTTTAGTCAAAATAGATAAAAAATTGGGAATTTATTAATTCTTTAAATACATTTATATTATAAATCTGTCATTCTTTAAACATGATTATAATTATTATTAATAAATTTGTTTGATTTATATTTATTATATATAAAATGGGCGCAAGTGATAAATATTATGTTTACTACTTGCGCCCATTTATATTAATTTAATAATTTATTATTCTAATTTTAATTGTTTTATTTAAAAATTGTTTTCACATATTTAATTACTTTTCTGCTAATTTGAAATGTAATTTATTCACTTTTTTATATTATAATGAAATAATTTATTTTATACATTAAAGTTTTGTAATTTTGAAGTTAGTTACTTTTAATGACAAATTATTCATGTAAATAAGTTTTAATTATTTTATTCACAATTAATTATAATTTTATATTTTATTCAGTAGAATATTAAAAAATATTATAAAATATTTTTAAGTATAAATTTCTTTACATTTAGGCTAATGTACATTCACGATTTGTTCACTATTTTTGACTGATTATTATAAAAATATTTTAAAACATATTCGAATTTAAAAAATTAAAAAAGCTGCGGCTTACCACTTCACTTAACTGCAACAAAAGATTTTTAAAAAAAAAATTTGGAAATCTTTAAGAAAATATTTCACAAAGCAAACAGTAGAAAACATTGAACCTCCCTTTATGTATTAATCCTCTTAAATTTTTTCGGGAGAAATTGTTGATAAAAATTAGCTTCTTATGACACCATTAATTTGTCAATAGATATAATGAATGTTTCTACACTATACTTGGAATGGAGATCATGAAAACAATATTTTTGGACACCGTTACAAGGCATCATGGAAATCTCATCAAAGCATGTTAATTTTTGTAATTTTTTGACAATGAAAATTTCAAAACATATGACTCTTTGCATGGTGCTCTAACCATTAAGATCTAGTTATCCCAATCAACTTATTTTTGATAATCATGAGAAATTGATGCATCAAAGTCGCGAGCTTCACTTCATTTCAAAAGTAATAGATATTTATAACTAAATGATTTTATAATAGAGCAATATAAATTATTCTAGGATTAAAGCAGATGATTATAATTCTGTTTTTCAAAAGTTTTGTGGCTTTTGCGCTAGAGCTATATAATTTATGTCACGTTACCCATAAAAAACTTTTTTTCATTATAATATTTGTTGTTTAATGAATTTCAAGCAACCATCCCCTTCAATATGATAATTATGTCTTGACTGCAATTCAACTTTTAAATTTTGTTTATACGTTTTCTTATTGATTCGTTCGCTCAACTATAATTCAATTAATGACTCCCATTCGAACATGCAATTTATTAACTTGGTTGATGAGTCTAAGCTAATTGCTTTCGTACACCAGCCATTAATTAGAAATACTTACTAAGACTCAATCCTTTGATCGTCTCAAAGATTACGTTATGCTTTCTTCCCACACTTTGGTATATAATATTAATATTTGGATTCTTACCTGATGAAAGTTACCGAGACATTTTTAGAAGCAATCAAGATGTTTCCCATAGTTTTTAATTTTGAACTTATCACACATTACATAAAAAAAATATTAAATATCTTACAAAAAGATCTTACGGTTTAAGCAATGAGTAACTTTAAACCATTTAATTTAAATATTAAAAATATTTTTTTAAACGTACACAGTTCTTACAAAAAAGTATCGACTCTTGGATGACTTTTTGTCAATATATTAAATTAGGCAAATAGTTTGTAACATCAATTCAACACCATCCTTTTATTTAAAGGTAATTTTCACTTTTCAGATGCAATAATCATGTTTATTGAATTTAATTTATAAAAAAAATATAATGTCAGGTAAAATTTTTTATAAATAAAATTTCACAAAATCCTAACTTAATCCAATTTATACCTTTAATCCTGCCAATTTAAGGAAATATAGTTTATATAATCACAATTATTTTATAAGAATATACCAAGAATGTTTTGAATTTTATTATTATTTATTACTAAATAAATTATAAGACTAGTGTATTTATAGCCTAATCAAAAAGGTATAGAAATTTGCTGTACTAAAAAAACTCTTTTTTTACTTTGTTTATTCTTTTTTTCAATGTGAGATATAAACTGTTTCTGTGTCATTTGGAATCCTAAAACTTATCTTAAATAGAAATTTAAGTGAATTTAAATGATTAATTAACTTTGCACAATTTTCTATATTTATATTAATTTATTTACATTTTTAGGTACTCTACCACATTTAGGCTATTTGCGGCAAAGAACCTTAATTATAATGATTATTAAAATAATGAACTGATATATTTTCTATACATAGCAAAAAACTTTAAAACAAGATATTTACATATGTAATATTTCAGTTCATTATTTTAATAAATTAATATTAATTATATATTACTTTTTTATAAAAATCTATTCAATATTTATCTACAGCATTTAAATTTAAATATTTTAATAATTAATATAACTAAGGTTCTTTACCGCAAACAGTCTAAATGTGGTAGAGTACCTAAAAATGTAAATAAATTAATATAAATATAGAGAATTGTGTAAAGTTGATTAATCATTTAAATTCACTTAAATTTCTATTTAAGATAGCTTAATTGTCTCATGGCATGCTATCTTCATCTTAGCATTTCCTTTGATGCACAGAAGCGTAGATGTCTAAATATAAGAGTATTTGTCAAGCTGTAATTTTTTATCACTATGAAATGACATCATATCGGGTACGGTCCATAGCAGTTGCGAGATACTAGTGCTTTATCTAAATGTATGTGACCATATTTTATTTGATGTTCTAGTGTTCTTATAATACAGGATGCCCAGAAGCAGTTTATATCAAACAATAATGTGCTTGGTGATGATGATGAAGTTAAGGATCTTTGATATAGCTTACGAATGACATCGTTACTATTTCAAAAATTTTTCGATTAAATTTGGTAATAATTATTTGAAGAGACTTAAAAAATTTATATATTAATGGTTTAGGGTTTAAATGTCTTATCAAAAAAGTAAATATTAAAACCACACAGGACTTTTAAAATCCAATTTATCAAATTCAATAGAAAATGAGATATTGAAAACTTACAAGTATTCTTTTAGAGAACAGTTTTTAATCTAGAGTAAGGCTACTTTTAAGAAAAAATGTATTCATAAGTAGATAAAAATATTAAATTAATTTAGATTTTTTTTTCTAAAATTCATATAAAACCCCAAGAGTAAAATTTGATCAAATTTTAAGAATGAACAATTAATCAACAAAGAATATATTACTTGTCTATATATCAAATCACTTCAACAATCTTGCAAATCTTGTCGTAGTACTTCTTCTCCTCCTTGGTCATAGTTGAGCTGCCTGCCACGCTGGCCTTGATGTCGTACTTGTACACAATTTCTTCCCAGTACCACCTTCTCAGCTGGTACGTCTCCACCTTTTCCCACACGCCGGAGAAGTGATCGATGATGACACGAGGTGCCCAGGGGTTTGCGATGTAGACTGCCTGCAGCCCCGAGTACACCTTGTCCTGGCTCACCCTCTCAAGCTTCTACATTTCGGCGTTGAACAGGTCCACCAGGGCCTGGCTGGGTTGGGCATAGAAGTCGTTGAGATTGGTCGCGACGAAGTGCTCCCTCACTTCTTGTGAAATGCGCTTCAACTTGTAAGATGATGCCAGGGACCTGGTCCAATGCCAAGTGAACAGGAGATCTTCATGATCATCAGGATGAACTTCAAATCTCTCAATTATGCTTTCATAAGAGGTCAAATCCTTTTCCCATCTCAAGAATTCGAAATTCCTGCAGACAAATTCAAACCAGCAATAGGTAGCCTTCATGATTCCCTTTTCCGTTGCTTCTTCTCCATTTCTAATCTCAAAGTTTTATATTTGAAATTAATTATAATTTTAATAGGGTGTATTAGATTTTAAATATTGGGAATTAAACTTTAATTGGCCTATTAAATATTTTAGTATTAAAAGTTTGACAAACTTACCAAATGAGTGTTGCAGATGAATTCTAGCGTAGAAACGCAAATGGTGACCAGCAAAGATAGTCATTTGAGAGCCCTTGAAAAGACGCATCGTCCTCTAATCTAAGACACAGACAATTGTTTCCCAGGCTGAGATAAATTTCGAATACGAATGGTGGGGTTTTGGCACTTTTAATAGAGTCTGGGTGATTCGTGATTTCGCAGATTGGGTGGCCAAAACCAGAATCAATTATAGTATCAGACATCCTGCAGGCTCAGATGCTTCAGGGCATCGACCAAAGAGCATGCAAACGCGCCGGTGAGCCACCGCATGTCTAAGTGTGAGAGCTGCACAGCCAGGGCCAGCGCATAGCGCCGCAGTTGCTTCCTATAGCCTAAAGGGAGGTAAACTTACTTCGTAGAGACAGGCAGGAGCATGGGGTTTAGGTCGCGGCACTTAATGAACCTGAATGCCTATTCCACTGTAGCCATGTTGTACTAGTAGGGGCCCGAAAGAGGATGGGGACGTTAAGCTTCTGCAGGACGCTATTGGTGTAGCTGCTATGGTGGTAGGACGCGTAGTCCATCAACAAGAGGGGGTGAGTGCCAAGTAGTATATTGGTGCCAGTCTCAAGATAAAGATGGCCCTCCTCGTTTTCGTTTATTGAGTGGTTTCGATTTCGTTTGCATGAGGAGAGATTTCTCCTGACGGATTCCTCTGGTTCAAAAAGCTTTTCTCTACCCCTATACCATCCTGAGAGTGCGCTTGGAGAAGGTGCTGGTTTGAAGAGTGTCATTAAAGAGTTTAAACATTTGATTGGGCATTCCATCGTTTGTTGCATTGAAGAGCCTCTGCACAAGGGGTCGTAGCTTGCTGATAGCTGTTGAAATGTAGCCGTTAACCTCGGGCTTCAGCAGGCAGTACCGTGAATGCTTCTTGAATCTTGTTTTCTGAAATAACCTAGTCCTCATATATTTGTGCTAGCAGCATTTTTGAGTATCCTAATCATCCTTAAGTCGGGACTCCCTCGACCGTTTAATGGCGTCCAGACTAAGCATGATTAAATTTACTTACTCCCTCTAGGCATCCTGCTCTCTTTTCTCAGCTGTATTTAGTAGAGATAGCGTCGTTAGGTAGTAGTTCGGGAGGTGCTTCTGATCTGTGGTCGCCTTGATATACATTTCTTGGAGTTGGGTGTCCGTTAGCCTTGCTGATGCTGGTTTATTATGCAAATTCTTGTTTAACGGTTATTTGTGGGTTGGTTGGATTTTAATTATTTATTTATTTTTTTTCGTTCAATTTGTTTTAGTAGGTTGCTTAGTTTATCGCTCAAGTCCGGAGATAAGTCGCCCAGTGATGAGTACCTTGGTAAAGGATCTGCACATCCTCTACTAGGGCCTGCTGAGAGTGTCATCTCCAGTTTGTTAACATAAGGAAGTCTTAATGCAGTGTCTATTGTGTCTTCTTCAACTGCCATTAAAGTATTTGTTTTTTCGTATTGAATAGGGCCCCCACCTCTAGCCTTAGGCGCGTCTCAATCTCTTTAAACTTTTGTAGCATCTCAAATAGTAGCCTCCATAGTCTCCTCTGTCTCTATCTTTCTCTAATTGGCATCATCTTCCAGAAATGTTAGCTTGCGAACTGAAGTGTGTTGCTGTATTATAGAGTCCACCATCTCCTGGTAATAGGTAGTAACGTCGTCACCAAAGATGGTTGAAGCTAAGTCGATTATCTCTTTCTTACATCTCTTCTAAACGGATATATTCTCCATTAAGCATCTTAGTCTTATCTTAAAAATGTCAGGCTCTGGTATGTGTGTTGGTACGAGGAGGGCCCGAAGGTTGGGCTGCAGCACCCGCAGGTCGAGCTCGACTGGCGATGGGGAGAGGAAGTTGATAATAGTTGGAGTGACTTGGTTATTAGTACTGATCATGCGAACAGTGGACCGAAGGCAAAATTATTATAATTAAGGGAGATTAGTATAAATAAAATTTAATCAAATCACACTTTTAAATTTGGTAGCTTTATGTTTTATTAAGACACCCCTATATATATATATATATATATTGTACTATGTTAATTATTTAAGCTACCAAATAGTTTATAATAATAAAAATATAGTATTTATTTATTTTTCAAATTCAAAATTAATTCAAATTTTACTCTTGGGGTTTTATGAATTATTTTTGAGTGCTATGAAGAAGAATTATATCTCATGCAGGCACAATTGCTTATGGGCAGTGAACAAATATTAAAGCGAACAATCCAACGAGACACATCATATGCATATTCATGATAAATTAGATCAGAAATTGAGTTTAGCTTCATAAAAGCTTCTATAAGATAGTTAGAAAAGTTGAATGCTTATTTTGTAAAGGATGATGGAATTATTGGGTTGAGGTCAAGAAACTTGATGATTCTACAAGTTTTTCAAGGAGATCAGTAATGGTAGAATTCCAGTAACAAGATAGAAAAGATATGCTAATAAATGATTGTATTGGTCAAGCAGCTCAATATCGATAATATACATAAAAATAGGAGAAATAGAATAAGTTTAATCTAGAATGAATTTTTTTAATCATAACTGTCCTTTTTTTTTGGGCTTGTTCAGTTTAGGTTTAATATTAATAGTTTTAAAATTAATATAATATATGTCGAAGATGGACGCTTAATCATAACTTTTCTTCCTGTAATAAATTAATGCAAAACCAAGTAAGTGCATTCCGCTTCAGAATCAAGTGAAAGCAAGAGTATGAGACACTTAAAGATCAAGTTATTTTGCTTAAGTCAGTGAATGAGAAGCTAAAATAACAGGTAAGTATATAAAACAAAAACTTAAAATTCGTGATCAACTTAAATATTATATCTATTCTTAAAGGAAAACTAAGAGTATGATTGAAGATAATAACGATTGTTTTAGGTAACACAATAAAGACTTTATATTGACTAAATCTGACAGAAATAATGCAGCTTACTCCCGTAATGTAATCATAATCCAGCAACTACAATACTTTGCTATAGCAATATATTACTTTGCTACTATAGCAACTATAGAAATTGCAAGGTGAGATTGGCTAGTAATTATAATTATTAGGATTGAATTATAATAAATAATAGCAGTTTATGGGTAGTTAGATTGCGTTACTCAATTAAAGGAGCATCTCATTCAAATTATCAGGATATCTTTTATGATAGAGATAATCTCTTAGAGTCATTTCAAACTTCTTGAGTCTAAATGCAATAAAATCATGATCAAGAATAACTCCGTCGAGCTTACCTAAGATCTTGCATTATCTTTTCTAAGCCTCTCTCAGTACCATATATTCGTTTGCAAACTCATTTTAATATTGCTCGTTCTTAATGAGATACTTGTATGGATATACCTTGTAAGCGAATTCATCAACACCTACAAGTTTTACTTTGTTTGGTACGTCAATATTCAAATAATTCTCAATACAGCTGCTTATGTCAACTACATTTAATGAAGGTATTTACATTGCTCTCTCTTATAAGCATACTATATACATACCAT
>ARYC01008509.1:0-23727 GCA_000711775.1 Oxytricha trifallax
GTCTTAGAGTGGTTTTTAGAGGTCCTCGACAGGTCGAAGTGATTTTATACTATACCAAGTTTAAGCTGAATATTAGATTAATGACCATGGTTTCATGAGATTGAGTTTCCTTTGTACAAATTACACACATAACTTTATCATTATTTTCAAGGTTATTTGTCGTTAGCAAGAATAGAAAGTCTTAGAGTGGTTTTTAGAGGTCCTCGACAGGTCGAAGTGATTTTATACTATACCAAGTTTAAGCTGAATGTTGATTTATGACCATGCTTTCATGAGATTGAATTTCCTTTGTACAAATTACACCTAACTTTATCATTATAAACAAGGTTATTTGTCCTTAGCAAGAATAGAAAGTCTTAGAGTGGGTTTTAGAGGTCCTCGACAGGTCGAACAGATTTTATACTATACCAAGTTTAAGCAGAATGTCAGATTTATGACCATGACTTCATGAGATTGAATTTCCTTTGTACAAATTACACCTAACTTTATCACTATAAACAAGGTTATTTGTCATTAGCAAATAGAAAGTCTTAGAGTGGTTTTTAGAGGTCCTCGACAGGTCGAAGTGATTTTATACTATACCAAGTTTAAGCTGAAAAATTGAATAAAGGGTTGAAGTATTTAGTACTTAAGGAAGTTTTCTTTCAACTTTTTAAATTAAAATTTAAATTTACTCTATTTAACAATAATTTTAATATTTTATATTTTTATGACTTATTTAATTTTCACTGTTTATTCATATCATTGATCTAATTAAGATTATATTTTTGTTATTATATAGGTATCTAAAGAAAAAGATATATTGAATCCAAATTTAACAATGATTGGATACAATATATTTTACAAAGAGCACAATATTTTATTTCAGTCACATTTACAAAATATATTTGAGTCTTTATCTCCATAGCAATTTTTATTCATGTTCATATTATAATTAAATAATTATATTTATTTTAAATAAGATATTGTTTTTTTCTATTCTTTGCCATTGAAATTTTAATTCGTAATATATCTAATCAGAAATAATTATTATTCTTGCCTTTAATGCGCCTTATCATATCATTTAGAAAGAATTGGCTCATTCAAAGCGAGTATTATTGTTATGAAATCTTGTTTTCGAGGAAATGGTGTTGTTAAATTTGGTGTTTTTTTCTTTAAAAATGTCTCGTTAATTCATTCAGATATGTCTATCTTACTATTAAGATTAACTGTATATTTTTTAAAACTTTAATATTAAAATAATAACAATAATAAATGTTATTAAACCAAACTGGGATCTTTGGGCTCCCCGGTTATCGTATAGATTAATATATAATGAACAAGTCCTTTTCATAAAGGTTAATAATTTCTCAATGTCAATTTTGTGCTATGTCTTTAATTGCCATCTGTTAGGTTCCAGTCGCAAGAGTAGTAGTAGTCAAAGTGTTCATCATCGTCTAGACATTCTTGCATCCCTCTTCTTTAAAATTCTTTTTACTACAGTTCATAGTATTCTCTCATACCTATGTTATGATTTGGAAGTAGATCTATGTCATTATTGGATTCCTGGTCTGAATCAATGTTTTCCCAGTCAACTTCACTGGGGTTTTCACTAGGGAAATAGAGATAGTTGTGAATTCTTTAGAATTGACTCTCAACTATTTACAAGAGCCACCTGAACCTTTGATATTAGTTATTTAGGTCAATGATTATGTCTTCAAATTGTTAGAGAATAGTTGTTTTCTTTTACATTGACTAGATAATTTTTGAGATGTGAGTGTCTGGCTGAGGGAGGGTTATGTTTGCTTCGTCAGTGAGACGGTAAATGTGTCCTCATATTTCTTTATAGTTTATAGTGTCCATTTATGAAAGAGGTTTTTAAAACATTTTTAAACGGTCTTTACCATTGTTTTTAAGGGGAGCGAGTAGAAGGAATACCAATACCCGAACTTATTGTGAATTTAGACATTTTCTTCAATGGTTAGAGTTTAAACATTTGAGATTAATATGTCTTGTTATTATTATTATTATTGTTATGGATTTTTGTTAGTTAAAGCAGGGTTTTGTGGAGTTATTCTTCTTATTATTGTTTTCTTTTCTCCGAGAACTTTTAATGAGTCTGGTTGACAGCTTATTCATAGTAATTTTCTATTTATCTCCTTTTTCTTTCTGTCTCATTTTAATAATTAAGTTATAAATTATTATTAAATTAATTTAAATAAAATTATGATTACAGATTTTAATTACTAATCTAGTTGTCATTCTGATTAGGTTTTTAATTATTGATCAGTGTCTTTTCTGATGTGTGACATATTACAGTCACTTTCTTATTAAATAGGCACTTCTTTGCATATTTAATTGGAGACTATGGAACTAAAGGTTTCTTTGGCATCTTACAGTTAAGCTTTAATTTTGTCATTTCTTTCTGAGCTTTCTTTGATATGTATGAAACTATCAAGAGGAGATCTTGTATTTCTTTTTTAATTTGGTTACTTTCTAGTTGGTTTAAGATCTTTTCCGTCATAAGTGAGATGTCGTAGTCCATAGTTATTTGGTCTCTGAAATATTTGCGGCTTAGTAGGAAGAACCATGTTTTCAGAATGAGCCATTTCTCTCTAATTTAAAAACTTAGTGTCTTGGAGTTCATGACCTTTCTGTAGATGTTTTAATTTTACTAGAGGCTCAAAATATGTTCTTTTTAGGCAGAATATAGTTGAGCTAGAGGAAAAACAAGCCTGAACCATCTTTGGTTAAGCTATCTTTTTTGGGAAATTACACTCACGTTAATCTACATAATAATAAATTTTATATTTTAAATATTATTTTGAGATTATTTATTTACTTTTAGTTATCTATATAATATTATTAATTATACTTTCTTGAAGTTAATCATCTTTATATATCTTTTGGTTTTATTAATTATTACTTTTTATATTTTAACCGCTACATCAATACAACATTTTTCGAGCTTTGAAAGATTAAAAGTCTTTTACCGTAGTTTCATTATAGTAAAGTCAATAATTTTAGCTAGATACTTGATACTGTTAATGGTCCTCTTCTTAAAGTAACTTCGCTTAACAATCTTAAATTGTTCTCAGCTCTAAATCTTATTTTTTAAGTTTAACAACAGCTTTTATTGATTTTAGTATAAGAAATATATAAATAAAATTGTTTATTTGTAGGATTAAATTTAAATATAATTATTGCAAGTTATACTTCCCTTTTTTGTAGAGCTAAGTCAGCATAAAAATTATAGGTTGTGATTGGAAATGAATTAGATGTCTATATTAAGTTTAATTGCCTGATACAACTTTTCTGTTATATAATTTCAATAAACTAAAATTTTTGGTAGCTTTGATTTCTATTTATATTTACTTTTATAATTTACTATTTTAATTTGATTAAATAATACCATTAGCATTATTTAAAAAATAATACAATTAATTATTATAAATATATAAATTTTATTATAGTAATTCGCAGTTTATTAGCTTTTATAACAATCCGATTGATATAGAATGAGGGATATAGACTAAATCTTCAGTAGAGGTGAGACGGCTCGAAGATTTTACCAGCCTTTCATCAGAGTGGAATTCAATCCACAGGTTCTATTTCTGTGTCCATAGTGTGGGTTCTTTGTGTGTTGAAACATTTTGATCATATATAAATATTGTAAGAAATCATTTTAATTGTTTATTATGAGTTATGATTATATTATTTATTTGTTAGGAATTCAAATTATAGAATTCAAATAATTATTATTAATAAAAAGATTTATGTGGAAGAGGTACAGTTTACACACCAGAAACTAAAGTGTTTGATTCTACCACCAGTTGTCATGGATGACAAAGGGATACACCAAATGGAGAAATATATAGGCTAGACCAACTGGAAGAAATACAAATACTGGAGGAACCATGATGACATTTAAAGTGTTGTCATACCCTGGGTCTGTCTAGGCATCGTGAAGAACTGCCAGAACTGGGTAGTACCGAAGATTGACAAAGGATTTAAGAAGCTGGAGATCTATGATTCGAGAAGGTAGATAGGTAGTCTGGCGTTAATCCAGAAGTTTGTGAATCAGATAAACGAACTGATAGAGGGAACCATCAAACAAAGCAGAGAGCATAGTGAACAAAAAAATGTAAACTAGGTAACATACACTCAAGATTTTGGGTTATTAACCCTGCTGATCACAAATTACCTAGCATTAGAAATCGATGGAGAATCAATATTCCAGATATTCTTCAAGGGCTGGGTAAACATTCAAAGGTACTATTTGATGTTCAACATGGAGATCGGGTATAAAAAGATGGAGATTGGGAAATTTGGATTCACTAACTAAGAAAAGTAAGCTGAGAAAAATATGTAAAAGAAGAGCTTCATTATCTGGGACCAAGTAAGCTTAGAGATGGGATCAGGGAATGCTAGACAAAACTATTAAAAAGAAAGATATGAAGAAATGATTTTAAGAAATGAGTGGCAGTAAGAACTTGAATAATAGTATGAGAAATTTGAGGGCAACGTCAGTGAACTGAATGAGAGCATGTCAGAGTTGTAAAATGTGCTATTATCGACAAATCTAGTCATCCACCTATGAAAGAGGAGAAACAAGAGGCAGCCAATGAACCAGAGATCGACTAAACCTAACCAAGAGAAGCAACAGGAGATGATGACGAAGATACAAGAAAAGAGGAGGGCACTATATACAATTAAGAAGAACTGGGACAAAAGATTCAAAAATGAATGAGCGGAAAACCGCATCAACTTGCACCTTGCATTTATAAGAGTTCTCAGTAACCACATCTATATATATATATTCGAAGTTGTTGTATTTCGTGCATTTTAATTACCTTAAGTTACTAACTAACTAATTAAAAAGATTTTTATGGAAAACTATAAAAAATGGTTTTTAAATTCAAAATATATAATTATAACTACCAATAATTACAAAGGGCATTATCAAATATAAAAAGATTTAATGACATTAAATTTTACCAAAAATAACTAATTAATAAATAAATATAAATTATTATTCAAGAATATATTACAGAAATTATTAGTTATTCTTGTATTACAATCTTATTTAATTTATTTTAATTATAAATAGTAAATTATAAATAAATACAACTTCCCACATCTTAATCATTACTTCCAAATCTCTTTTGTTCATTCTTTTTTTCACCTTAATAGCCTAATCAGTGGATCTTGGCAGTAGATAGCTTGCTAATTAAACTGCATCGAAGGGAATTTGTATTATCTTGGTTTATCTTCTATTCCTGGTGAAAATGCTACATATCATTTACATAAAAAATAATAATATAAATTCTTCTTCGAAAGCAATTCTATTCCAGGGAAGATTATTAGTGGGAATGGCTGTGCTTTAATCTTAGCTGGGAAAAGATGTTTCTCCAAATGATAAATCAATTGCATATTTCTTGGCCTCAAGTAACTTCTTAATTGTGTGGATTATATTAATAAATTGGATGATATATTGAAATTCATTTCATAAAATATTATTTATTATTTACCTTTTTCTTTTGTAAAGTATATAATTACTAAATATAAGAGAACTGAACAAAGGATCTACTCATCTCAAATGAAAATAAGAGCATATCATTTAAAATATTATAAAATATATGTGAGCTCACTGCCATTAATACCAAACACAATGAGTCTTTCGTACTTATTTATTAAGTATTTCAACATTTTAAGTTTCCACTACATAAAACTATCCTCCCTCTTAAAAATTTAACTAGTAACTTATTTTATTTTCTAGTCAATAATTAAATTTGTACAAATACAAACTTGTAAATCCCAATAGTTTACTCTTTTAATTAAATTTTTTATTATATCCAATTGATTTAATATCTTATGTGTATTACATGATATTTACTGTTTCCGGTTATTGAATGCAGGGGCTTCTATATTAGACAAGTCCTTAAACAAATATAGCCTAAATTGATATAAACTAACTTGGCATTAGCTATTGCTACTTATTCTAAATTTAATATTGAATAATACTGATGTATCAAATATAACTTCAAAACAGACAGCATTTGCAATAATGATTTGTCATACAGTGTTAATTGTGATATAATTCATATATTTACTTACTTATTTTTATTTGTGGCATTTTTAGCTTTTTTGTTGGCTTAAACTCCTTGATTTGGAGATACATTGATTTTTTGCATCAAGTGATAGACTAAATTGTGTTGATATAGTTATACTGATTTGAATAACTTGAATGAAATTGATGAACCTTATTTAATATTTAACTCTAAATTGATATAAATCTCGATCTATCACCTAGGTTTATAAAACCTTGTTATATAGTTTTATAATTGATGTTAATATGTATATTTTTGAATATTTTGTTTCTCTGGCCAGACAAAAATATAAGATGGTCTGGTTACAAAAACAGAAGAATTTCTATTTTAAATGAGATACACATTCATAGTTTATAATTTAGAAAATTTAGTGAATTAAGAATTATATTAAATTTAATCAGATTACTTATTATACAAATATAAAAAGGAAATGACGAATAAAGCGTTTCATCTTCCTCATCACCATAGTCTTCTTCATCCTGATTAATCTCAAAGTCTCCCAAGTCTTCTCTTTGTGTCACTCTGTGAAGCATTTGTCCAGTGACACCTGTGGTCTTACCAGGTGGGACTTCTAAAAAATAAAAAATTAAAGATATTCTTTTTGAAACTTACATTTTAAGTGAGTGCTGTATCACCACCTGCGTCTGATCAATACGATTACTTTTTAATATATTAAATTTTTGATTAAAATTATAAATTTCCTACTATAGATCGTAATTAATTAAATAAAATATAATGATGACAATAATATTAGCTTGTATTTAACTTGGTCAATGTTGAATTGAATTTATCTATGGGCAATTATGACTTTGTCATTTTTAAATGAAATATCTATCTGGACTTTTCTAAGAAATTTGTTATTTTTTATTCAAGATTTCTCTTAGTAACAATCTTTCCAAATATCATTTATATTTTTTTAGCACTATCATAAAGAAGTAATAACATTGAATGTGTTTAGTAATAACACCACAAAAGGTTTAGTGCTTAAATTTTTCATTTTAAGTCATGGTTTCTGAAAGAAAAAACATCCCTATGTCATTAATTTATTATTTTTGAATTATTCCCTATGCCATTAGAGTCTTATGAAATGTCAATATTCGCAAATTTATGAGACAATTTCTGTTTTCATTGTAATGGCTTGTTGATTGAATTACTAGTTTTATTGATGATTACAGCACATATATTCTATCGTGCTCATTTTCACACATTATATACTATCAGGAAGAAATCGAACCTATAGTTGTAGGTATCTATATCATCATAGTGATAATAATAATCAATGATCACATTGAGGTCTATGGGACTCCTGACCTTATATGTGTTAATAACTAATCAGGTTCATGCCCTTTTGATTATGATGAATTATTGGCTTTCCATCTTTCTGTCCTGCAACCATTTTCTCGATAATCTTTTTGCTATTAGGCAGAAACTTTCTTGTACATTTCTTCTTAGGTTTGTGAAAGAAATTAAGCTTACTGATGTATTCGGTTGGAAACTGGCGTCACATTCAAGTAGATTAAGGTATTTAGTATATTGCACATTATTTCTTGGTAATTAAAATTCCTATATTTGCCTATAAAGTTGAGTGAATTTTCCACTTAAAATGTTGAATCTTTAAGAATATGGTGGCTTATTCAATTTTAATTATTTTTTTTCAAATTCACCATTAATTTATTATAATTTCTCTCTTTAGTGATTTTATTCTTAGCATCAGATCTGAACTTCAGGTCTGGTCTCATTTATGATAAATAATAGGAAAAATCGATAATTATAAATATTTGAATGAAATTAATAAAGAAAAGAAATATGTCTAAGATGATGGCTCTGAGTCACTGACAAATAATATAAATTACAAAATATATACCTGAAATTATATTTTGTAGAAGTCCAAGTTAGTAAGAGCAGAGGTGGCGCAAGACACAAACTTCTAAGTAGAAATGAAGGAGTAATTTACGATGACGATTCAGAAGGTGATATGATGCTAATTGACATAAATTTATTCGATGATGAAACTGTTTTTAGATTTCCATTTTTGTTTGTCACAAAAAGAATCCTTATTAATCTTAATCAAATATTTATAACTATTCTCATTGGGCTATCAAATTTTTATTAATTTCTGTTGTGATTTCTGTTAGATTTAAAACAATCTTAAAGATCACTCAGATCTTAATTTTTAATTGCGTTTTCTAGACTCATTAGTCCATGATAATTAATGTCACTATCACTGTCAGTTAGATTCATTATCGGTGGGTTATTGTTTATTTATTATGTTATGGAATTTGATCCATCATTTTTGCAACTCATTTTATGAAAATCAGAGTATTAAATATCATGGTTTGCATTAATAGGAATATTTAGAACTGATTTTGAAAATGTATCACCTTCCAATTCTTACTTTCTATCTGTATGATAGGGAAAAGAGAAGGGTTTGTTGATCGAGTTTCTGGGTTTTCTCTGAGGATGTTATTGTTAATGGTTGTGGAATAATAATAATCCTTGTTTAAATGATTATTAAAGTCTATTATTTATGGTTTTGGATGTAGAAATCCATCATTCACTTTCGATAGTAGTAAGGAATTATTATTGTTATTGAAGATATTTGCATACTACTTAATATGAGGATACACTAGTTAGATTACGTATATTTTAGAATTAAGAATTAGTTTATTCAGGGATAATATCTTTAGGGATTTTAATGTAGTCAATTAAGAAGCTTTCTTAATTTTCAATTAAATAAGTAGGATTTAAATATTGACTAAAATCATATTAAAGAGAAGATGTTGTCTCCTGTCAGACTTTGTTTTGTTCTACTTCTTGTCTTTGTTTAATTACGATTCTTTTAAACTTGAGAAAATATATAAATATTCTATAAGTTCATCAAGGGCCTTAGGTAATAAATCAGCTTAGTAATATGTAAGTTTCCTACATATGAGTCCTTTTTCAATGCAGCATAGTAATATTCTTTCTTAAAAATCAGTAAATTATCAGTAAGTTGGAGTTCTAGCAAAATCATCTTGATTAATATCATTAATCTTATAGTGGAGAAAGATCTCTAGGTAGTTGGTTGTTTAATTACTAGGAAAGTGTATCATTTCTGATTTATCCTCACTATCCCGTATAAGCAGCCTATTAACTATTTAAGTTAATAATTTTAGATTTATTTAATAATCAAACCTTTGTAGAAAGAAAGTTTTAATATTGATAAATATTTAGTCTTATGATCCATTTTGTTTTAGTTATAATAAAACTATTTTGCAATAATATCTAAAGAGAAAATAATCAAACCACTTGTTGCTTTATTAAAGCATATTACATATGAACATTGCCAAATTATAAATAAAGAATTATTATTAATTTATTCTTACACAATAAAAACTTATTGAAATTTAATTATACAAATTCAATGTCCATTTGCAGTAAGGAACAGTTTAATAAAAATATTTAATTATTTTTATAATTCTAAATTTTCCCATATAAAATTAATTTATTTTATCAAAATCAGTAGAAATATAATATAAAATATGATAAGTGAATTTATTGGCCGTAATTTATATATAAATTACTGTTATATTAATAATGTTTTTAACAAGTCAAGAAAAAAGCTATTATAGATAATATAAGATTAATAATCAACAGTAAGTGCTAACACTGAAGTCGATCAAAAGCTTTTTGAATTTTGGAGTGAATACGTCCTGAGCCTACTAATCCTGCTTCAATTATTATAATTTTTTTTGTCATGTCCACTAAATAGTACTCATTTCAATTAATATAAATTTAATTTTTAAATCAAAGAAATGATAAAAAAAAAACATATAAATTTTTTTGATTAATTAATTTCATTCATTGATTATTCATTTTAGCAAACTTAAACTACAAAATAATATAATTTTGAATAAAGTGCAATAAGTCCTCATCAAAATTTCATAACCGTTGTGCAAAATTTTGTGAAATTTTCTCTATTTTAACCTCCTTAATATTAAAATACGTCATTTATCGGCTATGAGAATGATAATATAAGAATAACATTAAAAGTCAAGTGGATTACTGAGCTTAAAAGCTGAATTTTAAAATAATTTTAATTATTCCTCTTAAAAGTAATATTTATTTCTTTTCATAATTACTTACAACAATGAAGTATCTCAATTTTAAAAACAAGTTCATTTTCATATCAAATTTATCGACGAAACAAAAATAGCCTGACAGTCTGTAGAAGCAGTTCCTAAAATAACAGTGCCATTAATAAGGCACATTCTAATCTTTTATACAAAGATACCACTTCCGTCTCTTTTCATGGTGATTAATACTGATTTTAGAAATGGATACATCCGTAAGAATTACTTCGCATACAATAGCTATTCCGGGTTCAAAAACTGCAAGACTACGGCATTTCGGCAACTAAAGAATATGGATATTCAGAGAAACGGCTATTTTGGAATAATCCAAAACTTACTCTAGCCTATGGTTATTAAGATTAATTCATAGTTTTCCTGCTGGGCTTTGGCTAATTTGTCTTTTCTCAAATCTGATGATAATAATGGATTTGATAGAAAAGTCTTGCTTATATAGAAATTCATAACACTTTCTCTCAGTGGATAATACAGTAGCGTGGAACAATTCTACAGTAAACACGGAATGGCAGACGATGATTTTTTCACAATTGAAAATCTTGAAACTGAACTGAAGTAGCACAACCGACTGATTAAAAATGCATTCGACTATAACTTGAGTGTGTCCTTCTAATCAGATCATTATAGGAATACTTACTGAGATTACTGAAAGAAAGTATCACTAACAATCGAATTCTTCATAAATCAAGGTTACAGAGATGTAATTAAAGCCTTATATTAAATTATCCTGTAAAGATTCAAAAATTATCAGCAATAGGTAGCGGGCCCTACAAATAACGGAAAGACAATTAATGTGGTTAATTTTTAAACTAAATTTTTTAATAATACAATCACACTTTAAACAATAACTAAATCACTCTCTGATTGACATAATATATATATATACTTCTAGTTGTTGCAATCTATGATAATTCCCTTTTAAAAAGGTTTTTATCTTTTTATCCTTCCAAGGTTTATGCTTTTTTAGATTATCATCTGAGTATAGTCAAGGGTTATAACAGGTTTATTATGATGAACTTCTATTACAGCCAAAATGCTGTTTTCACTCTGTTATTGAACACAATATGAGAAAAGTTGCATTTTAACTTATAGTTTTATTATGCTATTGATTGGCCCAGTGAATAATCCATCATCCTAATTTTCCCTTATTGTTAATGAATGTTATTATTTGTTTTTTCTTGAACTTGAGCAATAGAATATGCGGCAGATATACACCCTTGATACTGTTTATTGAAAACACCATAATATTGGGGGCATTTAGTTTACCAAGCACCTCTGCCAAAAAGCTTAACTTGAATAACTCAATGATAAGATCATCTCTTGAGAATAAATAAAGCCTAAAATAAATAAAAATGTTGGAATCTTACTATCTAAACCAGATAGGTTTAAATGTGACTCTGACACATGAGCTTGGGTACGATCACCCTGATCTTATTAGTTGTGAAACTTCGCAGATTCTCTTGTTATATCTAAATGAAAAAGTTTATATATTAATTAAGTAATAGTGCTTTATAATTTTCTGATGAGTACGATAGCTCTCTTAGTTGATTCATGGATTTCTTATTGAAATTCGTCTAAATAATATAATTTTGATATTGTTCAGTATACTATTGCCTGCCTTGTAATTAGAGGCAGATTATAGAGTATAACTAAAACTTAGTATATGTTACGGTTAAATTAATTTTTATTTATGTATAATTAATCTAATGAATGACGAAATGCCTTTTAAAAGAAAAGTAAATATTGTTATAAAAATATATAATTTACCTATATTTTCAGCTTACTTGCCATCCTAAGAAGAGATATAGCTTTCCGCGAATTGTTTACAATTGTAGTTTTGCCGCAAATTTTTGTTCTTGAAATTGGCAAAGTTCCTTATTTTACTATAATTTAAATTAACAATATTAGAAAATAACTATTATACCTTCAAGTTTGTTTGAGCATACACACCATCTCTCAGTTTTTATCCCATTGTATATGTCATATAATGCTCTAAAATTTATCATAAATGAATCAAGAGCATCAACTGGCAGCACATGCAATTTATACTCTCAAATTAAGCTCCTCTTTATTGCGTTTTTAGTATGCTTCTCTTTCCAATTTCTACTATACAACTGTTTTGTTGTTTTTTATTAGACGTAAGAGTGTAAATATTGAGCATGTACGAGATTTCAGAACAGAAAATTTCGAGTTATTTCAATGGCTTTGGGTATAAGAACCCATCTGGTAGTAGGAAGATATACTCATCGACCATTTTTATGGTTACTTTTAATGATATGACTGAGATTTTAGTACATTTACTTTATATATCTATATATTTATTAATTTAACGAATTAATTTTTATCACATGGAATCATTAACGAGATACTTAGAAAGATCTTCATTCGTGATATTTTGGAAGACGTGGTATCACACTTCTTTGTGAAAGCAGCTAAAAATGATATGGCTCCACAGATCGCACTTATGGATGAAATCAACCACCCTAATTTCTATAGCAACAAAAAGAATCTGGCAAGAATGAAGATAATCATGGAAAGCAAGGGCTACTGAATAGATGTAAAATATGGGAGCACAAAGATGGCGTTTTAAAGCACATTCTTGGCAATTACCACTAATGACTTACCTTTAAGAGAGAAAAGAAAACTGGACTGAGATGCTTTCATGGAAAGGGCAACTATCAGCGAGATGAAGATTTAGTCAAAAACAAGATATCAATTGTTCCCATTCTTAACTTCACACCTGGCACGATATCTGGACAATAGGTATCACGATAAAAGGTTGACAGAAATGTCAGCACCTTTGAATGATAGTTTAGAAAGAGATGCAGATTAAGACACAAAGAGCAGAGCAAGCGATTTCAGATAATCAGATATGTTATTTTACTAATTGTAAATATATAATAAACTTCAACCTAATCTTTCAATCTAAGGTCTAATAGTCTAAAAGTCTAATAATTCACAACAGACTTTCTAAAGTAATCATTTATTAGAGTTTAATGGTCTAAAGTCTAAATTAGAACATTATATTTTAGTTTAAAACTTGAACCTGTTGGTCTATTCGTTTAGTGTTTTAAATTAATTTAATTTAATTAATAAATAATTTTAAATTAAAATAATTATAATAATTAGACTAATGAACAAACAGACTGGCAGTTCAAATTGAATAATCAAGTTTAATTAATTAGTAATACAAATAAATGATTGCCATTTATCAATTTTGTGGCAGCTAATTATAATTCTGATTTCATTTGTTTAATTATTTTTGTAATTTCCCAATTCAAAAGTATTTTAGCAATATTAAATAGATAATAATATTTATTTTTTATTAAGGCAAGAATGATAGAGTTAATAAAATACTTGCAAGATCAAATCCAACGTTTTTATAATATATATTTAAAACATTCTCGTGTAATTGTATATCTTGTTAAATGATTTATTGTAAGATTTTCTATTTATTATTAATTATCTAATTCTATATTCATCATAGATATTGAATATCCACCAAATTACCATTTCACTAGCAAAGTGTAAATTAATAGCAAAATTTTGTTGATAAAATAAATTAAGAAATAATATGTTTTCGGTCAGACACAATTTTACTGCCTCGATTTTCGATCACAATTTCCAACTGCTATCTCCAACAACTACCTCACCTAAACCTACTCTCCCACACTTACTCCCTTTACTTACCCCTACACCTGCTTCCCGACATCTACCTCCCCATGTTTTAATTAATGGTAAGAATGGAAAGTGTAGAGAGATAGGTATGGAGAGGTAAATGTGGTGGAGGTATGTCCAATCGAACAAATATTAATTGTTTGTTGTTGTTGCTAAAATCATATACATATAATATTCCAACAATAAAAACATAATCAATGATCCAGGGTAGTCGGGAGCTGGATTCACCATTAAACATATGAAACTTATAAGTTAAGGCACAACAAATATAAACTGTGGAAATTAGATTATTTTTGGGGATAGAGCAAGAAGATATGGTTCAAGAAAAGTACTCATTAAGTAACCATAGAGTTAATGTTTGCTATATTTTATAATATAAATAATTAACTAATTTAGTTAAGACACCGAAATCTCAATTATATAGTTAAATATTAAAGTTGTTTTTATAAAGTAATTTAAATATATTTCGTGATAAGTTAATGTTAAGTTAGAAAGTATGAGTAGCTCGACAAATATATCAAGATAATCACGAATTATTTATATATTCATATATTTCAAAATAAGAATAGTTTAAGCAAAAGAAAATATTTGTTTTTAACGCCCTGCCAAAAAGATGTGGAAGGCTAAGTCAAGTAAACCTTTCAGCTGGGTAGATCAACAATAAACAGCAAAATATGGAAACAAATAATCCAAGTATACCAAATAATATAGTAAGGCCTCGGTATATGTGCTTGCTGACATGGCATATGATTAATGTTATTTTTTATGTATTTTTATTATATTAATTTTTTTACTCTAACTATATATTGATTCTTAAATGAATGAATTAAAAAAATTATAATTTGCCCTACTATGTGTTATTATTTTGATGCATAGAATTTTTTTATTAATGACTTTTTAATTCTTGAAAATTAAAACGAAGTAAATAATGATTTAATTTTATTGTTATTTCTATCAATATCAAACACTTTGACACCCAATTCAATCTCAAAGACCTCGGAGACCATATACAAATCATCAATCAAAGAAGAAATAAGAAAGGAAGACCCAGAAAGAGAAAGTTGAACATGAACAAAGGAAGAGGAAAAGGAAGAAGAAGAGGCTGAAGATGAAGACTCAGTATACCAGGAGAGAATCTCCATCAAACTAGCAGGGCTGTTACCTTATAAAGCTCTTTAGCTTATTAAGATCGAGGGTCCCCAGAGACCTCATTGTGATCACATTATGATTATTATTATTATTATAGTTATTTCTCTCTATTTAAATTTGTAGTAAATATAATGTAATTTAATGAGATTAACTAACTTTTTAAAGAAGTAAATTTGCATACAGTTACGGATATTTTAACATTTAGAAATGCAGATAAATAATTTCCAAATTTAAGAATTATAAAAAATCAAATTTAATAACTATATAAATATTTAATTTAAATAAATATATAATAATTAAGAACTTTTATATAAAATTATTACAATAAATATTGGTAATATATGTTTAATAAAAATTAAAGTAACTCGTTCTAAGGATGCTATTTGAATTTAAACTTAATAAAAAGATCTCCTTAAAAAATATTAATTTTTTGAAAAAAATAAAAACAGCTTGATATACAATAAGGTTAAAATATGTTTATGTTATTAATGCCTTAAAATCCATAATTATAAAAAATTATCAACTACCTTAGCAATTATTAATAAAGAAACGAGATAAAAATATATATAAAAGATTTAACTAATATGATTTTAATGATAAGCTTATGTTTGAATTATGGCAATAAACTTTATTAAGAAAAACCTATTAGTTAAATAAGCATTTTAAAGATTAATTAACACATATTAAAAACTACATCAAATTAATAAGTTAATAAAGTGGGAAAAAGTAGGAAATAATATTTTAATTACTCTATTTTGGAAGTATTAATTGGCATATATAATTTATCAAAATGATAATAATTAAACTTGGTAATATTAAATATGAAGTATATAATATGCGAATGATTAAAAAATTAATATTAATAAATCAAAATAAATAAGGTAATTAAAAAGAAAGATAACATTAATATCAAAAAATCCAGAAAATATAATATTGCTATCTATCTCTACTATTTGCTTATCAAACTGTTAAGTAATGCAAAACACAAGCATAACTTTGAACTGTATTAAAATATATAAATAAGATATTTTTTTAAATTTGATGATAAATTCAAAAGAATATGATAAAAAATACTGGTATAGAGAAAGGAATTTTGTTGTTAACAAGAATAGAAAGTCCTAGAGTGGTTTTTAGAGGTCCTCGACAGGTCGAAGTGATTTTATACTATACCAAGTTTAAGCTGAATGTTAGATTTATGACCATGGTTTCATGAGATTGTATTTCCTTTGTACAAATTAACACATAACTTTATCATTATAATCAAGCTTATTTGTCGTTAGCAAGAATAGAAAGTCTTAGAGTGGTTTTTAGAGGTCCTCGACAGGTCGAAGTGATTTTATACTATACCAAGTTTAAGCTGAATGTTAGATTTATGACCATGGTTTCATGAGATTGAATTTCCTTTGTACAAATTACACACATAACTTTATCATTATAATCAAGGTTATTTGTCGTTAGCAAGAATAGAAAGTCTTAGAGTGGTTTTTAGAGGTCCTCGACAGGTCGAAGTGATTTTATACTATACCAAGTTTAAGCTGAATGTTAGATTTATGACCATGGTTTCATGAGATTGAATTTCCTTTGTACAAATTACACACATAACTTTATCATTATAATCAAGGTTATTTGTCGTTAGCAAGAATAGAAAGTCCTAGAGTGGTTTTTAGAGGTCCTCGACAGGTCGAAGTGATTTTATACTATACCAAGTTTAAGCTGAATGTTAGATTTATGACCATGGTTTCATGAGATTGAATTTCCTTTGTACAAATTACACACATAAGTTTATCATTATAATCAAGGTTATTTGTCGTTAGCAAGAATAGAAAGTCTTAGAGTGGTTTTTAGAGGTCCTCGACAGGTCGAAGTGATTTTATACTATACCAAGTTTAAGCTGAATGTTAGATTTATGACCATGGTTTCATGAGATTGAATTTCCTTTGTACAAATTACACACATAAGTTTATCATTATAATCAAGGTTATTTGTCGTTAGCAAGAATAGAAAGTCTTAGAGTGGTTTTTAGAGGTCCTCGACAGGTCGAAGTGATTTTATACTATACCAAGTTTAAGCTGAATGTTAGATTTATGACCATGGTTTCATGAGATTGAATTTCCTTTGTACAAATTACACACATAACTTTATCATTATAATCAAGGTTATTTGTCGTTAGCAAGAATAGAAAGTCTTAGAGTGGTTTTTAGAGGTCCTCGACAGGTCGAAGTGATTTTGTACTATACCAAGTTTAAGCTGAATGTTAGATTTATGACCATGGTTTCATGAGATTGAATTTCCTTTGTACAAAATAACAAAAAAGTTTATCATTATAATCAAGGTTATTTGTCGTTAGCAAGAATAGAAAGTCTTAGAGTGGTTTTTAGAGGTCCTCGACAGGTCGAAGTGATTTTATACTATACCAAGTTTAAGCTGAATGTTAGATTTATGACCATGGTTTCATGAGATTGAATTTCCTTTGTACAAATTACACACATAACTTTATCATTATAATCAAGGTTATTTGTCGTTAGCAAGAATAGAAAGTCTTAGAGTGGTTTTTAGAGGTCCGCGACAGGTCGAAGTGATTTTATACTATACCAAAATTAAGCTGAATGTAAGATTTATGACCATGGTTTCATGAGATTGAATTTCCTTTGTACAAATTACACACATAACATTATCATTTAATCAAGGTTATTTGTCGTTAGCAAGAATAGAAAGTCTTAGAGTGGTATTTAGAGGTCCTCGACAGGTCGAAGTGATTTTATACTATACCAAGTTTAAGCTGAATGTTAGATTTATGACCATGGTTTCGTGAGATTGAATTTCCTTTGTACAAATTACACACATAAGTTTATCATTATAATCAAGGTTATTTGTGGTTAGCAAGAATAGAAAGTCTTAGAGTGGTTTTTAGAGGTCCTCGACAGGTTCGAAGTGATGTTATACTATACCAAGTTTAAGCTGAATGTTAGATTTATGACCATGGTTTCGTGAGATTGAATTTCCTTTGTACAAATTACACACATAAGTTTATCATTATAATCAAGGTTATTTGTGGTTAGCAAGAATAGAAAGTCTTAGAGTGGTTTTTAGAGGTCCTCGACAGGTCGAAGTGATTTTATACTATACCAAGTTTAAGCTGAATGTTAGATTTATGACCATGGTTTCATGAGATTGAATTTCCTTTGTACAAATTACACACATAACTTTATCAATATAATCAAGGTTATTTGTCGTTAGCAAGAATAGAAATCTTAGAGTGGTTTTTAGAGGTCCTCGACAGGTCGAAGTGATTTTATACTATACCAAGTTTAAGCTGAATGTTAGATTTATGACCATGGTTTTATGAGATTGAATTTCCTTTGTACAAATTACAAACATAAATTTATCATTATAATCAAGGTTATTTGTCGTTAGCAAGAATAGAAAGTCTTAGAGATGTTTTTAGAGGTCCTCGACAGGTCGAAGTGATTTTATACTATACACCAAAGTTTAAGCTGAATGTTAGATTTATGACCATGGTTTTATGAGATTGAATTTCCTTTGTACAAATTACAAACATAAATTTATCATTATAATCAAGGTTATTTGTCGTTAGCAAGAATAGAAAGTCTTAGAGATGTTTTTAGAGGTCCTCGACAGGTCGAAGTGATTTTATACTATACCAAGTTTAAGCTGAATGTTAGATTTATGACCATGGTTTCATGAGATTGTATTTCCTTTGTACAAATTGACACATAACTTTATCATTATAAGCAAGGTTATTTGTCGTTAGCAAGAATAGAAAGTCTTAGAGTGATCTTTAGAGGTCCTCGACAGGTCGAAGTGATTTTATACTATACCAAGTTTAAGCTGAATGTTAGATTTATGACCATGGTTTCATGAGATTGTATTTCTTTGTACAATTTACACACATAAGTTTATCATTATAAACAAGGTTATTTGTTGTAAGCAAGAATAGAAAGTCTTAGAGTGGTTTTTAGAGGTCCTCGACAGGTCGAAGTGATTTTATACTATACCAAGTTTAAGCTGAATGTTAGATTTATGACCATGGTTTCATGAGATTGAATTTCCTTTGTACAAATTACACACATAACTTTATCATTATAATCAAGGTTATTTGTCGTTAGCAAGAATAGAAAGTCTTAGAGTGGTTTGTAGAGGTCCTCGACAGGTCGAAGTGAATTTATACTATACCAAGGTTAAGCTGAATGTTAGATTTATGACCATGGTTTCATGAGATTGAATTTCCTTTGTACAAATTACACACATAACTTTATCATTATAATCAAGGTTATTTGTCGTTAGCAAGAATAGAAAGTCTTAGAGTGGTTTTAAGAGGTCCTCGACAAGTCGAAATGATTTTATACTATACCAAATTTAAGCTGAATGGTAGATTTATGACCATGGTTTCATGAGATTGAATTTCCTTTGTACAAATTACACACATAACTTTATCATTATAATCAAGGTTATTTGTCGTTAGAAAGAATAGAAAGTCTTAGAGTTGTTTTTAGAGGTCCTCGACAGGTCGAAGTGATTTTATACTATACCAAGTTGAAGCTGAATGTTAGATTTTTGACCATAGTTTCATGAGATTGAAATTCCTTTGTACAAATTACCACATAAGTTTATCATTATAATCAAGGTTATTTGTCGTTAACAAGAATAGAAAGTCTTAGCGTGGTTTTTAGAGGTCCTCGACAGGTCTAAGTGATTTTATACTATACCAAGTTTAAGCTGAATGTTAGATTTATGACCATGGTTTCATGAGATTGAATTTCCTTTGTACAAATTACCACATAACTGTATCATTATAATCAAGGTTATTTGTCGTTAGCAAGAAAATAAAGTCTAAGAGTGGTTTTTAGAGGTCCTCGACAGGTCGAAGTGATTTTATACTATACCAAGTTTAAGCTGAATGTTAGATTTATGACCATGGTTTCATGAGATTGAATTTCCTTTGTACAAATTACACACATAACTTTATCAATATAATCAAGGTTATTTGTCGTTAGCAAGAATAGAAATCTTAGAGTGGTTTTTAGAGGTCCTCGACAGGTCGAAGTGATTTTATACTATACCAAGTTGAAGCTGAATGTTAGATTTATGACCATGGTTTCATGAGATTGAATTTCCTTTGTACTAATTAACACATAACTTTATCATTATAATCAAGGTTATTTTTCGTTAGCAAGAATAGAAAGTCTTAGAGTGGTTTTTAGAGGTCACAGACAGGTCGAAGTGATTTTATACTATACCAAGTTTAAGCTGAATGTTAGATTTTTGACCATGGTTCCATGAGATTGAATTTCCTTTGTACAAATTACACACATAAGTTTATCATTATAATCAAGTTTATTTGTCCTTAGTAAGAATAGAAAGTCTTAGAGTGGTTTTTAGAGGTCACAGACAGGTCGAAGTGATTTTATACTATACCAAGTTTAAGCTGAATGTTAGATTTATGACCATGGTTTCATGAGATTGAATTTCCTTTGTACAAATTACACACATAACTTTATCAATATAATCAAGGTTATTTGTCGTTAGCAAGAATAGAAATCTTAGAGTGGTTTTTAGAGGTCCTCGACAGGTCGAAGTGATTTTATACTATACCAAGTTTAACGCTGAATGTTAGATTTATGACCATGGTTTCATGAGATTGAATTTCCTTTGTACAAATTACACACATAACTTTATCAATATAATCAAGGTTATTTGTCGTTAGCAAGAATAGAAATCTTAGAGTGGTTTTTAGAGGTCCTCGACAGGTCGAAGTGATTTTATACTATACCAAGTTTAAGCTGAATGTTAGATTTATGACCATGGTTTCGTGAGATTGAATTTCCTTTGTACAAATTACACACATAAGTTTATCATTATAATCAAGGTTATTTGTGGTTAGCAAGAATAGAAAGTCTTAGAGTGGTTTTTAGAGGTCCTCGACAGGTCGAAGTGATTTTATACTATACCAAAATTAAGCTGAATGTAAGATTTATGACCATGGTTTCATGAGATTGAATTTCCTTTGTACAAATTACACACATAACATTATCATTTAATCAAGGTTATTTGTCGTTAGCAAGAATAGAAAGTCTTAGAGTGGTATTTAGAGGTCCTCGACAGGTCGAAGTGATTTTATACTATACCAAGTTTAAGCTGAATGTTAGATTTATGACCATGGTTAAATGAGATTGTATTTCCTTTGTACAAATTACACACATAAGTTTATCATTACAATAAAGGTTATTTGTCGTTAGCAAGAATAGAAAGTCTTAGAGTGGTTTTTAGAGGTCCTCGACAGGTCGAAGTGATTTTATACTATACCAAGTTTAAGCTGAATGTTAGATTTATGACCATGGTTTCATGAGATTGAATTTCCTTTGTACAAATTACACACATAACTTTATCAATATAATCAAGGTTATTTGTCGTTAGCAAGAATAGAAATCTTAGAGTGGTTTTTAGAGGTCCTCGACAGGTCGAAGTGATTTTATACTATACCAAGTTTAAGCTGAATGTTAGATTTATGACCATGGTTTCATGAGATTGAATTTCCTTTGTACAAATTACACAAATAACTTTATCATTATAATCAAGCTTATTTGTCGTTAGCAAGAATAGAAAGTCCTAGAGTGGTTTTTAGAGGTCCTTGACAGGTCGAAGTGATTTTATACTATACCAAGTTTAAGCTGAATGTTAGATTTATGACCATGGTTTCATGAGATTGAATTTCCTTTGTACAAATTACACACATAACTTTATCAATATAATCAAGGTTATTTGTCGTTAGCAAGAATAGAAATCTTAGAGTGGTTTTTAGAGGTCCTCGACAGGTCGAAGTGATTTTATACTATACCAAGTTTAAGCTGAATGTTAGATTTATGACCATGGTTTCATGAGATTGAATTTCCTTTGTAGAAATTACACACATAGCTTTATCATTATAATCAAGGTTATTTGTCGTTAGCAAGAATAGAAAGTCTTAGAGTGGTTTTTAGAGGTCCAAGACAGGTCGAAGTGATTTTATACTATACCAAGTTTAAGCTGAATGTTAGATTTATGACCATGGTTTCATGAGATTGAATTTCCTTTGTACAAATTACACACATAACTTTATCAATATAATCAAGGTTATTTGTCGTTAGCAAGAATAGAAATCTTAGAGTGGTTTTTAGAGGTCCTCGACAGGTCGAAGTGATTTTATACTATACCAAGTTTAAGCTGAATGTTAGATTTATGACCATGGTTAATGAGATTGTATTTCCTTTGTACAAATTACACACATAAGTTTATCATTACAATAAAGGTTATTTGTCGTTAGCAAGAATAGAAAGTCTTAGAGTGGTTTTTAGAGGTCCTCGACAGGTCGAAGTGATTTTATACTATACCAAGTTTAAGCTGAATGTTAGATTTATGACCATGGTTTCATGAGATTGTATTTCCTTTGTACAAATTACACACATGACTTTATCATTATAATCAAGGTTATTTGTCGTTAGCAAGAATAGAAAGTCCTAAAGTGGTTTTTAGAGGTCCTCGACAGGTCGAAGTGATTTAATACTATACCAAGTTTAAGCTGAATGTTAGATTTATGACCATGCTTTCATGAGATTGAATTTCCTTTGTACAAATTACACACATAAGTTTATCATTATAATCAAGGTTATTTGTCGTTAGCAAGAATAGAAAGTCTTAGAGTGAGTTTTAGAGGTCCTCGACAGGTCGAAGTAATTTTATACTATACCAAGTTTAAGCTGAATGTTAGATTTATGACCATGGTTAAATGAGATTGTATTTCCTTTGTACAAATTACACACATAAGTTTATCATTACAATAAAGGTTATTTGTCGTTAGCAAGAATAGAAAGTCTTAGAGTGGTTTTTAGAGGTCCCTCGACAGGTCGAAGTATTTTATACTATACCAAGTTTAAGCTGAATGTTAGATTTATGACCATGGTTAAATGAGATTGTATTTCCTTTGTACAAATTACACACATAAGTTTATCATTACAATAAAGGTTATTTGTCGTTAGCAAGAATAGAAAGTCTTAGAGTGGTTTTTAGAGGTCCTCGACAGGTCGAAGTGATTTTATACTATACCAAGTTTAAGTGAATGTTAGATTTATGACCATGGTTTTATGAGATTGAATTTCCTTTGTACAAATTACAAACATAAATTTATCATTATAATCAAGGTTATTTGTCGTTAGCAAGAATAGAAAGTCTTAGAGATGTTTTTAGAGGTCCTCGACAGGTCGAAGTGATTTTATACTTATACCAAGTTTAAGCTGAATGTTAGATTTATGACCCATGGTTTTATGAGATTGAATTTCCTTTGTACAAATTACAAACATAAATTTATCATTATAATCAAGGTTATTTGTCGTTAGCAAGAATAGAAAGTCTTAGAGATGTTTTTAGAGGTCCTCGACAGGTCGAAGTGATTTTATACTATACCAAGTTTAAGCTGAATGTTAGATTTATGACCATGGTTTCATGAGATTGTATTTCCTTTGTACAAATTGACACATAACTTTATCATTATAAGCAAGGTTATTTGTCGTTAGCAAGAATAGAAAGTCTTAGAGTGATCTTTAGAGGTCCTCGACAGGTCGAAGTGATTTTATACTATACCAAGTTTAAGCTGAATGTTAGATTTATGACCATGGTTTCATGAGATTGAT
>ARYC01008510.1:0-18738 GCA_000711775.1 Oxytricha trifallax
GAGGGGATTGAAGAGCTTCACAAGCTAGGTTATGTTCATAGAGACTTAAAGCCAGAGAATATCATGTTGAATTTTCAGCCTCTTAGAGTTTATGTTATAGACTTCAACAGAGCTCAAAGAGTGCAAGCCTCTGCATAAGGAAATGTATACGGTACTCCTGGATATTTTCCACAGAGAGAGGATTGGAGAGATGGAGACACTTAATGGGATATCTGGGCTCTAGCAGTAATAATAAAAGAGAGCGACATGCCAAGAAACGATTACTTTAGCTGCAGGGGTGAGAGAGATTCTAAACAAAGAATCAAACAATATCTCGATAAAAATAAAATAAATGGAGGTCTCAGAGAACTTGCATACTCAACTATTATCAAGCCAAGCTAAGAGAATTAACAAACAATAGAAACAATCAAACATCAACTTAGAAAGATAAAATTCAGAGAACTGCCACATAACTCTAAGCGTATGTTTGTGTGAAATACTTTAAAAACTCGCTTGTTATACTCACTTAAAATACTAATATTTAAACATTAAACCCCTACATAAACCCTATTAAAACCCTAATAAAGTATGCACTAATAGTCTACTTTTATCAATCAAAAACTCAATCAAACTACTGAAAGGGTTTTGGGGTTTTGATTGAACGCAGTTGATCTTAGCAGTTGCATTGAAAATTATTTGAATATAAGCGTGCCTAACAAAGTAAAGCTCATACTGGCTGATGAGTTTGCATATAAAGTTTACCTTTTCAGCTTTCTGATTAAGAATGAGCAGCACCAGAATGAATTCGCTAACGAATATATGGTTCTAAGAGAGGCATAAAAAGAGATTGCAAAAACTTGCTATAGTTAGATGGTGTTATTTTAGGCTTTGGTTTCATCGCACTAAGAATAAAGAAATTAGAAATGACTCTTAGAGACTATCTATATCATAATAAATACCCAAATGATTTGAATGATATTCTATCATATATGATAAAGGATGTCAAAGAGTTGCATGAACTTGGATATGTTCTTAGAGAGTTGAAGCCTGAAAATCTTATGTTGAACCTCTGCTTTTTAGAAGGGGTTGTCATCGATTTCAATAGAGCTTTAAGATAAGAGATTATTACTTTAAATAAGGTTCTTGGTACCCCAGGATACTTTTCGATAAGAGAAAAGTTGACCAAAGGCTCAGTTTAGTGAGATCAATGGGGAGTTGCTGCTTTAATATGAGAGAGTGATATGGAAAACATGACTTATTTGGTACTAAGCATGAAAAATAATCAATTAATTTGGCATAAAAGCATATCAAGCAAGAAGATGTATGCTAAGAAATTAAAAGTATAGTAGATATGATAATCGTGAGAGCTCCTCACTATCCTCGCCAATCATTAGACGATATACTTTAGACACTGAGAGAGAGCAAGATTCAAGAGATATAACAAAGACAAGCGGATAAAATTTGTTTGAATTAAGTAGACTAATACTTATTAAATATTCATTAAATTCACATAAAACCTGCGTTTTATCTACTAACCCCAATTATACCCTACAAATCAAACCACTTATAAACCTCATTAAGGGGTTTTGGAGTTTTAAATGCAAACCTTCAAAAGTAAGTCATATAATAACAATTGTTAAATTAATTTAATTTCCTTTTTCAGCAACCTCTCGAAAGAGGATTGCCCTTTAAACTGCAAGACCCATCTTTTCGCAGACTGCAATCCAATCATTAGTAGACGGGCTACTTATGACACGGATAACTATAGGGCATCCATCAACATCACAAAGTTTTATTTAGACTTCTTTCGCAATGAGGATATATGTTCGGCTATAGGGATTATGCACTATTAGAAAAGCTTCTTGTCATCTGCTGGGTGCTTTGTATGAAAGTTGCATTTAGGTTTAATTATCACGCCCAATCCAACGAACTTTATTAAAAGCAGAAGTAACTGATTACACACATGTATCTGCAAGTATTTGCCACACATACCTGTGCTTTGCCTGGCAAGATTATTGAACTTTTCTTGAGAGCTTTATTGAACACTTGCTGATACCATTTTTATTGACAAACTTTATTTATAAAAATTTGATTTCATTTTACAAACATCATATATGTTTTTTAGTTGATACTTAGCACTATAATTTTATATCAATTAAGTTCTAATCGCATAAACATCTTCTTTTCTTTGAATATTTTACTTTAAATAATTTACTATTCTATTTAATAATTTGCAGGGAAGAATTATGTTAAATCAAATTTAATATTTCCTGTACAACAAATTGTCTTTTTATGAAATCAACACAAGTCATGGAGCAATGCTATTTCTAATTAATGTATAATAAAACTTTATTTTTTAATTGTCCATGAACAATTCCAAAATAATAGAGCTCATTTGACTTCCTTTAATATTTCAGGGTTGTATTAAAACATACAGTTTTTAATTACAGAAATAACAATGAGGTTGATACCAATTAATAACAAAAGAACAAGATAATAATTGATTATATAATACTATCTAAATTCTATACATTTATAAGCTTGGTAAGATATTTCATTTCAAATAGAGTTGTTTTATTTATTATATATATATAACCAATAATAAATATTCTTATAATATTAGTTAGTTAGTTAATTTAATTCACATCAATTAAATTTAACATATCACTGTTTAATACTAAAATCAAACCAACAATCTTAGCCGTGATGTAACTTGGCAAACTTCTGTGACGTGTCAGTTATAAAGTAGAAAACTCCGAAAAAAAACAGTCTCGCTATTACTTTGTCTCCTCCTAAATCAAGATGTCGCCAGAGTAACTGACGAAAGAGCTCGTAGAATTCAACTAGAATGACAGAAACTGGAGAAAAACGCTTACCGGTCCCGCCGCTGCTGGGAAACGTAATCCCTGTCCTTTCGATATGATATTTATTATATACTGTAAGTAATAGAGTTAATAACGTATTTTTTAGGAGAGGGAATAATTAATAATTTCCTTTTATATTATTTAAAAAATATATTTTTTGTTCATTTCTTATTTTCATTTTTTATCAAAGTGTCATAATTATGGAGAGGAAAGGTGATAAATTATAAAACTTATTATATATTTAATTGAAAATCATTAATGTAAACATGGTATATGTTATACTGAAGAAACTCTTTCATACCAGTAATGAAAAAGCTATTTAACTTAGGTTTATTTATTATCATTGATACTATGAATTTTTTGATAATTTTATCTCCCCGTCTTAAACTGGCTAGAAATCATGGGATTAGTCAGGTATAAAATTTTAAAGAAAGTCACAAGAATATCTCATTAAATGGTTGTGATCATGCTTTTAAGCAGGATGTTAAATTTAACTTTTGAGGTTTATTGGATTAAATAATCCTTAATACAGATTTATCTAATTGATATTACGTTTCTATAGTTATAATATTACAAAAAAATAGGCTATTGAGTAGCAAGTTCTTGTAACGAAAAGTTATCCAGTTGCTTTCTATATTATTTTTTCTATCAAAATTTTCAGTAGATTTAATTATAAGTACCCCAGTATCTTCGTTATCCTCATCTTCATTTTATACTATTTTCTCAAAATGATTATCATATCTTTATACATATCTTTTAATTAGGACAACAGTTTAATTTATTAACTTTAACGTCTTTCTATGATAATATTTATGTATGCTTATCTAAGCTAGATATTTACAACTATCTGTATATTTTAATTATAGAGAAGATAGAAATTTTAATAAGCGATCTTTCATATCTCTAGATTTAAAATTTATCATAAAATTACCATAATTGAGGATTATTATTTCTTTTGCTTATATCTTTACTAAATTTCAATATTCTTATCTAAATAAATTAGATTGTTCTTATGAATTTATGCAAAATGTTTTAAAGTCTTTTAACAGGAAGTAAAATCATATTTTTCATTAAGATTTAAAGCATAAAAGTTATGATAATTATTTTTATAATTGTTATAATTTGATCTCCTTTCTAAACTTTGGTATCTTCTTGAAATACAAATGCTGAAAGTAAATGTATTAATCTATCTATAATAAAAATACATTATAGGTCAAAATAATAAATTATAGTAATCACTAAGTTACGGTTTAGAAGTATTTTTAGAGTCTTCATCAGAGTATTAATTTTGAAATATTACGAACATTTTTATTCTTGTAACTCTATTTTATTGAGGAATTTGGGGTTGCAAAATTAAATTTCATGGTTGAAAAATGAATTAAGATTATATTAATCCTATTACAAAGGATATATGACTCTTGTGAGATAAGCCTTCATTAGTTAATTTTACAATACCTCTTAGTTATTGTGCTATTATTCTTCGGATTATGAAGTTTTATCTATACTGTCATGTAGAATTATAGTTAAAGTGAGATAAAATCTTGAACCATCTACTTCTCTTGCTGTTTTAATAAACTTTCATTAGCAATGCAATAGAAGCCTAAATTATGAGAAGTATAATATAGGATGTGTTTATTTCTTAAGCACCAAAACTTTACACCTATAATTTGCACAAACTTTGTATGAGGCTAGTATCAATACCTACATAAAGTAATAACTAAATAATTAAATGTATAATTTCTATAATTTATAGAAATTTGACACAATTAGATAGAATTTTTTGACTTTATTCTTCTTTGCCTTTATAATTAAAACAATAGATAGATAGGAATTGTAAAAAGAATAAAAACCAGAATTTACAAAAACTTATGCAATTTATTCATGTATAAAATATTGATATATATATATATATATTTCAGGAAAAATGTTTGAGAATTCAATAATAAATACATTGTAGTTTTGACTGGATAGTTTAATGATCTTTTTATCTCATTAAATACAATTACAATGAAATATCAACATATTTGATTTTGAGGAAGAGCTAAAAGTATTATGATCTATAGTTTTTTAAACTTGGATAAGTTGCCTATGGCTTTATTAATCTAAAAAAAGACACAGTCAGATTTGGAGTTTCTCAAGAATTTTAAAACTAATAAAAACAGTTTAAATACTGTGTTTTATGCAATTTTAAAATTCTTATATATTATAAAATTTTGATCAATTTTTTACTATAAAACTATTTTTCATATTTGTGCCAAGTTTTCCAACTCAAATATTGTAAGATATTAGTCTGAGTACTTTGATGTCGCCGAACAATATTAGATATTTTTGGAAATAGTCAAAGTATAAATGAAATTTTTATAAGGGAGATAAACTAAAGGGGATAGTCAATTTCAATCAGACTCTTTTGTATCACTTTGTTAGATTATCATTAATCCTAATTTTAATGCTTGAATTTATAATTATCAATCGTTTTCTATTTATATAAATTAATTATTAATAATTGATTTATTTATTATTTATTAGTGAGCGAAGAAGGAATATGGAACATCTCTAAAACTTTCAGGTGCTGATGGAGTGAGGTTTCAGGGACATGGCCCCCTCGAGCAAGCCAACCACTCTACTGCACAAGACGGTAAGTTGGCTTAGAAGTGCCAAGTGCTTCTACTCTAACGTGGGACTGAGACTAAAGTGATGAATAGCAATTCTACAAGATGCACGGAACTGGAACCTTTACTAGGAACGAAGTTGACAATATAAGCAAATAAACTACATCAGACTGCAATATTGAGAATCATGGTGAATTGGAGACTCTTGAACTGATTAAAGCAAAATCTTTATATCGTCAATATCATTGTTAAATACTCTCTCAACGAAATCGTGAATAACATTCAGAACTACCGAATACACTGGCAGTGCAGAGTTAACCAGTCAACCAGCAGACCCTGTGGATTAATTAAACATCTGATACCTCCTAATTAAAATTAGGTTTAAAAAAGATGTATTTAATATAGCTCACTAATTAATAATGATTAATATAAATTGTCTAAAAATTATGATCTCTAAGAGTTTTAATTTAGATAAAGCTACTGATCTAATTGATTTATTTTATTTACTTTATATCATATTTTGAATATATTTCTAAAATTAACTAATTACAATTAGAATAATCTATGGATTGATTATATTTTGAAACTTCATAATTCTTTTAAGAGAAAAACTATAAATCAATGAATGAAATATTTAAGACATTAATAAAGCATCCCTATCTTAATTGAAATATTGTACTTATTTTGTGATTCACGTTGTCTTTTGTCTCAATCGACTTATGTTTTCTCATTTCTTGAAATAAATTATCTAATATTGACAACTATAATTGTTTCTTATGGTTTGAATTTCCTTTTATTACACATCTTTTACATATATATATATCATTTATATCATATATTTATAATTGAGTTGTTTTAAGTCTTAATAACAATGATTTTATGATAAGAATACTTGAAATTATAATAAATTATTTAATTAAAACTTTTCTCATGAATGAGCCTCTTTTTAGTTCATTAAAAACTCAATTATTGACGGCACTCCCAAAATAAAAGAGCTTAATGGCATTCAATCAGAAAATTTGAATTAAATTATGTTTGAAAAAAAGGTAATTGTAAGATACTCGCAAAGTGGACCTCAGATATCAGTATTTTTATTGCTAACCTGTTCTAGTTTTTTCAAAAAATGTCAAGCAAACCTTTGCTTAAAGTGAGATATTTGTTATATCTGGGTGTGAGAATGATCAGATAGGAATGAAATACCCACTTTTGGGTTGTTTTTTGCCATTAAGTCTTGTGATATTTAATATATAATCAATTAATAATCTATTAAAAGTAGTATTATAAAAAATAAATTATCATAATTAAACTTCCTAATTTACACTCTATTTATGTTCGACTATGAAAATCTTGAAAAATTAGATAACCATTCTAAGTGAAAGAATCATCTGTTTTAATAGCCCCATTAATAAATCATACTGATAATAAATCGCTAAGAAGCGATGTCAAGTTTAGATCTTCAAGCCGATCGTCATTAGAAGATGACTGCGAATAAAAGGATCTTGAAAATTAAGTGTCTTAAATTAAGAGAGTATAAGGAAAGATAAGAATGAGCTCAATTCCTTATATTGGAAGAAAAAGCAAAGCTGGTCTTTTCTCATCATATCTTTGACATTGAAAAGATCTTATCAATGGATTAGTATAAGCCTCTAATCGAGAGAGTAATGACCTCACAAGATTAATCAACAAGTTTATCTTGAATCACATCACTTAAATCCAAGCAAAGTCAGTTCTAGACATCAAATTGAATCTTTTACTGAGGTTCTATCAAATACTACCTACTAATTCCAAAGGTGCTAGAGGCAGTAGGCATCAAGCAAACAATATCAACACAAGTGAAAGCTATGAGAAACTCTCACCTCATAAGTTAATTATAGTGCGAAAATTCAATCTGAAATTACCTCCATTTACATTAGACAATATTTGATCTTCAAGTCTAATTAGTGGCAAGAATGTATTTGGAAAATATTTAATTGCAATACCAGAAGTCTTCTAGAATTCTTGTGAAATTTGAAGACTGTATGTCCAGAAAACCACTGTGAGGACTTCTTTCGAAACATAAATGAATTGAACTAAAGAACTCTAACGAACTCATAGATCAAGACAAGACTCTTTGTTTCATCTTTACTGCCATTATGAGACTATTGAATTTTATAATTTAAACAAATAAATGAATAAAAGATGCAAAGAATTAAATTTTTAATATTCCTGATTATTATAAAAATGGATTAAAAAGAAAAAATTTTGAAAAAAATCTCTCTTTAAGTTAGATCCATTTTATCACAAAATACTTTATTGTAAATGTCAAGTTAAGATATATGTCAATAACACTTACTAAATTTACTAGTCATAAATGAGTATTAGTCTTATTTTTATATTTTTAATTATGTTTTGAGAATTAAATCCTTCAATTATCAGTATTTATATTTCTCCAAAAATCATAAGATATATTATATTTTCATCATAGACTATAAAACTAACTAAGTCATCATATTCAAACCTCAGCTAAATTATAATTGATTTATGAATCTTTAAAAATAAAAATATCATGGTATTTATCTGTGAAACTTTATTGTAATTTACAAATTTTCATTATTATGTCCATATTTATATCTAAAATGACACATATTGATATATTTTAATATAGAAACAAATAATATTATAAATATCAGTTTTTTAATTTATTATTGTGATATTTGCTGATGTTTTATATTTTATGAATATTAATATTGATGATGAGCTGCTTATAAGTGCTCTTTCATTGCTTTCTCAAAGGCCTAATACAGAGTAAGCACTAAGGCTTGCTAATTACATCTTTATAAATTAGCCAAATAGTTTGCTTAAGCTGCAGGATAAGCTTTATCTATTAGACAAGACAAACATTGGAATAATAATAATTATACCATTAATGATAGGAACCTTTTAGCAATTCAAAATTGATGCCAAAGCAGTTAGACTATTGCCTAATTCTTTATTTTACCTTATAAAGCCTTTTATTCAGATTTTAAAGAAGTATCAAGGCTGGCGTTTGATAAGAGATATGTCAATTAATGCTGTTGTGGATTTTATCCAAATATGTGCACTCTTAAGTCATTCATCCTATCAATAGCTGGATAATTTTAATCGAGCAAAGACTGAAAAAATCTTTCAAAATATAGCTTTATTTTACTAGGAGGATTTCATTCTTTCTTTATAGCAAATTTAATATAAGCTCAAATAACGAAATCCACTTTGGATATCGTATCTTGACGAAATTTCAGAATAGGCGGAAAATTTGTCCATTATTTACTTTTAGAAAGGAGTAGAAGAATTGTTATATAAGACAGTCTTCGGGCTAATTTTTTATAGTTGAAGAAACTTTAAAATATATCAAATAAACAAATGATTTTAATGAGAGCGAATAAAAGAAATTTTTTTAGCTAGCTCAAAAATACTAATCAAAATTCTAATTCGGTAAATTAGTTTGCAAGATGTGAACATAATAGCTCTCAACAAAACTATATAATATTTGTAAGGACTTCAATAAATAATTAGATTTCAATTCTAGTCATTTCAAAGGCTCTGTATTAATTATCTTGAATGGGAATATTCTTAATTAAACTTTAGAGTTTGAAATGGCAAGACCTTGCTATGTTCCACTCTGGCTGACTTTTATTCGAAAGTTAAATATAAATTTTATTTGTTGTTGGCAAAAATGATCATTTGGTCTTGAAAGATGAAAATAAGTTTGAGCTCATTATCAAAAGTCTGAGTCTTAATTTCAATATAAATTAATGTACAAAATTGGAGTGTGCCATATGAATCAAAAGTTTCTAGAAAGTGGAATAGAGAAACCAGACTTTTTAATTGTTTAATGAAAAACTGTAGTAATTTTAGACGAACATGATTGGATACTTTTTTAGGGAAATGTCAGGCAAATAGAGATCTTACTCAAGTTTTACAAGACTGCCGAAACAGTGATTAGTTTCAAAGGATCACATTTTACAACAAAATAACTCAATTGCTTGAAAATAGTTTTCTAATCTGAAGAAATGTGTTTCCTAAGTTGAGTACATTCGTCGTAACTAAAAAGTATTAGCCTTGATCAGGAGCTAATTAATTTAAGTCAGCTAAATTTTTGTAATAGAGTTTTCGAGGTATCCCCTCACTTTTGCAATCTCATCTCATTTTTATAAGTTAAAATACTGTAAAATCGTGAGTTAATAAATTCTTAAAATACGAAGAAATATAAATTAATGTAGATGAAAATATTTTTATATTTATGAAATTGAAATATGCTTGTTTAATTTATAAACTTTGGGATTTATTATTATTGCATTCATATAAAATATAAAATATAAAAATTAAGAATGTATGATTTATATATATAAAATTAGTTTTCTGATTAAAGCTTAGGACAAGAGAAGGAAAGAGAAAGATAGGATGACTCAGAATAGACTGATCTTGGATAAATTCTGGGTTAGCATTTTGAGGGTTGTAAATGCAAACTCTAGTGATTTGTTCTGATTTCTTACCCTTATAATTTTTAACATAAAATATAATTAGTTTTAAATTTTGATACTGTTGATAGGGGATTATTTAAAAATTATTCATTTTTAACAACTGATATAAATCACATTTAGTAATTATAAAAAGATCATTTAATTTTAATTTTAATTTGAGTAATTAAATTATTTTTTATATTAACTATAAATCAGAAATATATTTATTACTATAAGGATTAAGTATTAAAAACAATAACTCAACGAAATCTTGTAAAAGTAAATATAATAATTTAATATAATAAAATAATTTAGTAAATTGATATTTTCTTATTTATTCATTAAGGTTACCAATAAATTTCTATATATCTAAAAGTTTTCTATTTTGACTGAATATTTGCCCGAAACTCCTATTCCCTCATAGAAAATCATTTCTAAAAGTTCTCTTTTATACCGTTTTTCCTTAAGAAGAATGTCAAAGGCTCCTTAGTAGAGATTTAATTTGATAATTAATTTGTGGTGAACAAGAATTTGGAAGGTTAGTTTGGGGTCTTTCTATAGAATGAGCAGTAGTGGAGGGGGAACGGATCTGAAGGCCACACATGAGATTGAATTCTACAGATGTTTATTTATAATTGTTGCTAATGCTTTCTCTCTGAGATCTACTGAGCAAATTCTTGGGAGAGTTGAACAATTGCATAGAAAATAACAAACAAATTATTTACAAGCACAGCTCATGCGGAATAGGATATAATTCTACATTAGTAGTATGTTGAGAACTAAAATTATCTAAAAATGCAGCCCTATAAAAGGTTTTAGGTTGCTCTTAGTAGGATAGAGTAAATGCAATCATTACTTTAGGTTACAATTGTATTTTAAAGAATAGTAAAATTATTATGTTTATTTTCAGCCATTTCACTAATGCTTAATCATTGAAATGCATTCCATGCATAGAATATTAATTAAATGAGTATAATAAATAATATTAAATAAGTATTAATTTAAGTTAAATTATTGCTAATAAATTATTAAAATGTATCATATAAGATTATAATAGAACACAGTTTGTATAAATAAATAGCTTTATATTTAATATTATATAATAATACTATTAATATCTTTTTAGAGCTTTATCTGAATCAAATATCCCTATTTCTCTTAAGATTTATAGAATAAAATTCTTACTATAATCAGGATTCTAAAACACTATAAATAAATGATTTTAGTGGAAATAATTTTTATATGTATATAATAAGGGTGCTTAATAATCTAAATAAAAATATTCATAATTATATTTGAGCTTATCTATAATTTTATTTGGAAATACAAAGGTTCCTTAATTTGTTTTTTGAAAGAAAATAATTCATTTTAATAATAAAAATAATTACTTATGATTAAGTATAAATTAATATAATCATTTTGCACTTATGTTTTCTATTTGTTAATTTTACAAAAGTTATACTTCAGATTATATAAAGTCAGATAAGCATCATATTGAAAATTGAAATATTTACTCTTTAACAATAATCGGGGTTTGTCTATATAAATTTTAAATCTTACAAAGTCATATTTCAAATATTTGTAACCGATTTTACAATCAATTAATGTCAAACAATAAAACTTAGTTGCTTTAAATTGTTGCTAACGACTTTTTACCTAAAGTTTTGAGTCCAATTGATATCCAGGCATAACACTACTTGTAAATTCTTTTAAAAGAATATTCAGAAAGGGATGCATTACTAATAGGTCGCTGCATTTTAATAAATATGAATGATTGAGTTAATCATGTTCCAGAATCTAAATGTACCAAAGTCAAGGAGACAATTAGGTTTACAATCCATACCGTGTCCGATGGTTCATAAAGTTGCGGCATTAGAGACTAAAGTAATAGAAATAGCACGAGAATTTTAGAACTAATTGACGCTTAGCAAGAGGAAACTCCTATGAGTCAAGAGGAGAAAAATAACGATACAAGTACATTAATCAATGAGTTAACCGACTAATAAAAAAATAATGGCCATGATATCTTTGAAAGTTAGATTGAAAACTTACAGAGAGTATTGTGATACATTTAAAATAAAGGCAATTGAAGACAGAGTAATTAACAATATTACTTAAATTACTGGCATATTATACTAAACTAAATGGAAGAATAACTGGAAAGGGACTGTGTATTAAGCCATTATTGTTCTTAAGAGCAAAATTGATTCAAGAGCGATAACTAAAGTATGTGGGTAATTCTAAATGACACTTGATTAAAAACTGCTTTTATTCAGAGTTACTTCTAACTTAAAATGTATTAACTACTGTTTGTTATGATAAAAACCTAAATTACAAAAAAAAATTTAATTATAAATGGATTCATGTCTAAATTTTATTATGAAGCATAATTTTATGTGTTTTATAAATAATATATAAATCAATAAAACTAAATAAACTGAAAATACAATTACATTTTAATCATTATACTGAATGATATCAGTAAATCATTTAATTTAATAGCACACTATCTCTAAATGGACACATTATCGAGAAATATAATTTAAAACATATTTTAATTAAATTAATATTGTGTATAATTTGTTTATTTCATTTTATAATTTGAATTCTATTATAAATTTGACTCTTTGTCATGAAGTTAATGGACTTAAGATCTGAAACTTACTAGTTCATCTAGCTATGCCTTCATTCCGTTGAATTCATCACTCATCTTCGTGTTATCTTCAAGGTACCTCTGCTTGCTACCTCTCATCGCTATATCTTCCCCTTTAACTTCCTCAATTACTCTCATTCTACATTTCCTCTGGGATTACTACTCTAAGAGATGCACTAATCTTCCCTTTTAAACTATAATTTTGATAATTCTTGAATGCCTTACCACTGTAATTGCGAAAATCCCTTAGAGGTCTTGCAAATTCTAGTCTCATATGTTCAACAAGATTTGGACTTTAATCTGGTTTGTTTCTCTTCTTCTACTAAGCTTAGTTTACTCCATCATTATCAAGGGATAAGAGAATATCTCAAATCCACTATTTGTCTTAATGCAGCCAATCACATTGATCAAGTAGGAAACTTAAAAGGGATGGCTTTTGCTACGCGTAGCTAAGATAATCATCAGCAGTAAGCCCTTCAATCTGAGGCGCTGCTGCTACTATGACGTCACATCTTTTGAAGTACTAAACTTAGCTACTTATAAAGTTTTTACCTCTTTTTAGCCATTTAGAATGCTTTTGTGAAAATAAACGTTGCAACAACCGAGTTTAAGTAGGTTTGCGGCACATTCTTGAGTGAGAAAAACATTTAACCATTTTTTACTGCCAATATTCTCTTTCATTTAATGAAACATTCACACCTGAAAGCTGCATTTCCATCTATAGTGTAGGTTAATGCTAAAAATATAAGGGTAAGTTATGATGACTCTTGTTGGAATTATTGTTATTAATTGATTATAATATTTTTTATCAGAAAAGTATAAATCTCTTCATCGTGAAGGATACTATATCGAAAGAACCATTAAGCCCGGAAATTATATTTATTTCTAAAGTAATGAAAATTACATTAGCCAAGAATTTTAAATAGCAATATATTATAAATTTATTTTACCTTGATCAAGCAAGAAAATTTAAAAGCGGATCATGAAAAAAGCAGATGAGAAGGAATCCAGTTTGAACTAAACTAACTCGATTGTATTTGAATATTAATAATAAGTATTCTACTATATTACTGACAAACATTTATAAGAGAAGAGGACATTCATGATAAATAGTAGGAAAACATAATTATTTATAGGAAAAATTTATTATTAAAAATAATGGAATTAATTGATAAAATAGAATTAGCAGATAAGATTATAAATGAATAGTAAAAATAAATTATTGTTTTTTCATTGAACAATTAATAGTTAAATCAATCAGATATAAGAGATAAAAAAATAATTATAATAATTATTTAAAATTATTATTATATTTAGTCATACATTTCAATGTTATACAAAAAACTTATCCAAAACTGTATAAAATTATTTTCCAATGCACTTCTACTCTTTTAAATCCTGATAATAGTAAAAAATTTTATAGCATCAGCTTTTTACATTTATAATCTTCATATTTTTAATAAAATACATTCAAATTTGGGAAAATACAAAATATAAATTCAAAACTAATCATTTAAATAGAACAGCTACTAATTAGAAATTGAGCAGATCAAGTTATATCCCAATTTAGTTTACTACCTTATTTATTACATATCTTGATTTTATATACCTTTTAACTTAAACTGTAATAATAAAACATTGGGCCATTTAATATAATTTTTTTAAATTACTTTTCCAATTCTAATCTTATCTCGCACAGTGTTCCAAGTTGTTGCAGTAGTTACCACTTAAGATATCTCACCCGTATCTTCTGTGCATCTTCATGGCATCTTCTTCAACGATGTTTGTAAATAGCACTTAGAAATTTAAGAATTTAGACTCTTTATAAATAATTCCACTTTTTAACGATTAGAAGTCTATTAGTTATTTTATTCTAAATTATAACACTTGCAGCTTCAGCAATGTGGAAGATTCTGCCTATCTAGAATGAGATTGTGTTTGTAATGTTAAGATTTATAATTGCATTGCTTGGTTATTGGAGTGTTGAGCTGTAATAACATCCAATCCATGTCAGGGTTTTGCTTTACATAGTCAAGGAATTGGCGGAGGTTCCAGGTCTTATAGTTTAAGGAGGATGAAAATCTAATAGTTTCAATCCAATATAAAATCTTCAATAATCAGGCAGCTGGAAATATATAGCAGCTCGTACAATGATTTTTATGATGGCAGCCATCAAGCTTTCTAAGAATTTATGGTTAATTAGTAAGTCTAGTTTGAGCGAAAGAATTCCAAAGATGGCGGGTAGCTTCAGTTTTTGACTACAATGTATCTGACAGTTTCTGAAATATATACCACTACATTTTCAATTAACAAGAAAAAGATATGATTTTGGACTCTAATGCGAACAATTCATGATTTATTGTATTTATAAAATCAAGACTTAATTTGGTTTAATGCAGTAAATCTTTTCGGTTACTGGAAAATAGATAAAGATATTTACATATTAAAGAGATTAGTTGATAAAGCCCTTATTACTATGGTCAGCAAGCAGATTAAAGATAATAATTATAGTTAGATTAGTCATCTTGAGATCATTTTCAGAATATGTGCTTATACAACATAGGGTTCATCATGCATTTAAAAAAGTAAGTTAAGAGATTTTTAACAATATCTATATAGCTTAGGAAACTGATACATTGAGAACTTTAATTACATAGAGTAATGAAAATAACAGAGAGATAAACATACAATACTCATATCCTTTTATAGTTGAGTTTTGGGCACAACCATCTTACTCAAGTACAGTTTAAAACAGAAATACTTCATCTACTGGCTAATATTTCTTGTTTGCAGAATTTAAATTGTGGCCGACTAGAACCCCAATATTACTCAATAATTGGTTTGATATTTGACAACACTTTTAACTTAAAGAATCCAAATTCTTTTAATTTTGTTGACTACTCTTGTTATATAGAGGTATATAATTCAAATAGCATACTACTTAATAAGAATTAAACATATCTATCAAAAAATTAGATTCTGTATTAAATAGAAAGGAATTCTTCGATTTTTACTATGACAATTTAGAAAAGTAAGCATATCTTAACGGGGCGCTTTACTATCTTTTTACTTAAGATCCTGCTAAGATTGGTAGTTAGATTAAAAGTGGCACGAAAGGGTTTTATGGGTTCTTAAAAGAATGTAATTCTACACTGATTTTGACAGTAGCATTTATTTATCAAACCACCGATAGATGATGTTTAAAAATTACGGATCATTTATTTCTACCCCAACTTACAACCAATTTTTAAGGGAATACTATATAATAAGTGGATCACCATTTTATACTTATAACTTCAAAAATCTAGAGAATTATGGGAGTATTATTGTTTAATTCAATAGCTTCTAGTGTCTTACCTCAGCTACTGGAGGAAGTTGTCCTTCTTGTTACAAAAGTATGATTATACCATTGGCATAAAGTGCTACAAGTCAACTTTGATTTTGCAGAAATTGAAATGACTTTGATGGAATATCCTGTAAAAGTAATAATTTATGATTTCCCTAACATAATTTAGAACCACATGACTCTCACTCAAGTTGACTCATTATCTTCAACAGTAAATCTGGGTCAGCACTACGATTTAGGCAATCGTGCGTACAGGTCGGCTATGTTCTGGTTCTATCCACTTTTGCGAAGGATTGGACAATAGAATTTTTCTTTAGGTGGGAATACTACAATACTGTCATAAGTCCCAATTCAGAAATTGAGGTTTTATCGGTTGATCCTACTTGTGCAGCTCTGGGAACCAAAATCAAACGCTTTTATTCAAACTTCTGTTACATTTACAGTACTGAAAATTCTTAACTTACTAAGAAATAACAATGTACAGAAAAACACTTGTTCTATCTCGGATAATTTAAGCATGGAAAAACTTGGATCTTGTCCTATTTTGATTGGCAAAGGTTCAAGTACTATAAATAATGTCAGATTTTTCTTTAAAGAAATTAGAATTTGGAACACTGCACTAACTAATTAGTATTCAGCCAAAAAAGGAATGTAAATTTTAAACATTTATTGATAAAATCTTTTGATCCTATTCTTGCAAAATACCTAATTTGGCAGCTTATAATGTTAGACGACAAGAGGTTTTATGATTCAAAACCCCATAATAAGATTTATAAGTACTTTGATTTGTAGGGAATTTGTTAGGGGTTGGGGTATTAATAGGTTTTTATGTGAAATATATAGTAAATTTATTTAATTTAATCTCTCATGATGCACTTTTGGATCATGCAGGAGTGGTCTGAAGTTTATCTTACTTGACCACAACTCTATCTGGTCTATTGATATGTCTGATTTTGAGTTTGGTTTAATTTTTCTATATATTCAATATTTTTTATTAAATTTAGCTACACTCCATGTTGATATTTAAGATATTTTAATATATATTTAATATTTTAATTTAATTTGCATGTGTAATCAAATTTCCAAATTTATTTACACACAAAACTTATGATATTTGATTAAAGAGTCAAAGATATGTAAAATTTTGACAATTCTATGAAGATTTATATGTTTACAAAAGAACTTTGTTAAGTACCCTAATAGTTTATATATATAAAAATTTATCATCTACTTATTTTTATTTAGAATAATTTTCTTAGAGTACTAAGAATTCCTTATATAAATTTGCTAATTCTATCTAGATTTAAGTATATTCTATCTATGTTTGAATCCTTAATTATACTATATTTAAAGTGTGTGTATCTAAATTTCAAAATTTAGTTACATATAGAATTTTAATTCAAATGCTTAATATATACTAATAAAACACTCAACTATGCAGTAAAAGGCTATAGACTTTTTAATTGCAACTGAATATATTGATTATTGACTCTGCCATTTGCTTTCATTGATTGAGACACTCTTGTTTTGTCAATAAATTGCTTTATTCTTTGCCTTGCATCCTTCTCGCACCTTGTAGAGTAGTAATCGTTGCGAGGCATATCACACTCTATTATTATTGCTGCTAAAGCCCACACATCCCACTTTAAGTCTCCATCTCTCCAGTCTTCTCTTTCTGGATAATATCCTGGAGTTCCCATTACACTTCCAAGCCTTGATACTTCCACTCTTAAGACTCTGTTGAAATCAATAATTGTTACTGTTACTGGTGAAAAGTTCAATATTATATTCTTAGGCTTGAGATTTCTGTTAACAAAGCCTAACTTATGAAGCACTTTGATACCTTGTATAGCTTAAGTTGCTATTAATGCAAGCTATCTATGATTTCTTTGATCAGATATGAAATTTATGAGTGTCATTTCAAAGAGTGGTAGTCTGAAAGCTACATGATCTTTGCCTAGGAGAACAGAATCTAGCTTTATTTAGTATTTGCACTCTTTAAACTTAGCCTAAGGGAGTACTTAATACTCATTAGTAAACTCCATTTAATATTTATCATCAAAGGAGATAGTTGAAAGGAAATATCTTATTAGCATTCTGATGATTCTTTATAACTTTCTTGTCATAGGAATCTACTATAATTAGGTCGCTTTAGAGAGAAGTATCTAAATCAATCTATGCAAGTACTTGAATTTTCTTGTTTTATATTTTAATCATGATTTTAGTGACCTCTGATGCTAAGAGGTTGCGTGAAATCCTCACATACACTGATTTGCTGGCTTGTTTTAGCTAAGCAACTTAAAGAGGCTCCCTTGCTTTTCTTTTGTTGTGCAACTTCAGTTGAGTCGAAACCCCAAAACCCTTTCAGTAGTTTGATTGAGTTTTTGATTGATAATAGTAGACTATTAGTGTATACTTTATTAGGGTTTTAAAAGGGTTTATGTAAGGGTTTAATATTTAAATATTAGCATTTTAAGTGAGTATAACAAGCGAGTTTTTAAAATATTTCACACAAACATAAGCTTAGAGTCATGTGGCAGTTCTCTGAATTTTATCTTTCTAAGTTGATGTTTGATTGTTTCTATTGTTTGTTAATTCTCTTAGCTTGGCTTGATAATAGTTGAGTATGCAAGTTCTCTGAGACCTCCATTTATTTTATTTTTATCGAGATATTGTTTGATTCTCTGCTTAGAATCTCTCTCACCCCTGCAGCTAAAGTAATCGTTTCTTGGCATGTCGCTCTCTATTATTATTACTGCTAGAGCCCAGATATCCCATTAAGTGTCTCCATCTCTCCAATCCTCTCTCT